>KK351041.1:1599010-1741188 GCA_000671755.1 Glossina brevipalpis
GTAATTGCTACAACTAGAGGTATCAATTGTGGATAGATTACTGCAGTCATGATAAAATGCTTTTTTTGGAAATGGGGTTTGTTTATAAATAATCCAAAATTACTTTCCGAATTTAGATAGGCATACTGGCTCATTAATTCTGCGTGTAATTGCTACAACTAGAGGTATCAATTGTGGATAGATTACTGCAGTCATGATAAAATGCTTTTTTGAAGTGTTTTCCATTTTTTGTTAAATCTTAGTATATAAAAGAAAAACAAACGAGCATATATTTATAAATAAACGTACGATCTCCAAAAAAAGAATTTTGATTATGACATCTGTTGATTTGAAAAACTTGATAACGTACTGAATTAAAATCAGTTTTAATATTTTTGTCTTAACGTCATAACGCATAGTTTGTAGTGTATATAAGAAGCATAAAATTCTCCTTATCTATTAATTAAGATTAATTACTCAGTGGTATGGAATATTAAAAAAAAAACGAAAACATATATCTCATAGTAAAGTAGGGTGTTAGGCAGCTATTCTTCACCAGCTATAGTAATTTCACTTGTATGGACTTCTTTTGGTAAAATATAAAGCAAAGCATTCTGGCATTCAGTACCTAATAAGCGCATTGTGCTTTAGTTTTGTTCTTAAAATCAACCGTTTAAATATGAAAGTAAAAACTGCGGACGTAAAGATTAAAGATATAAAAATATACCAATAAAGCCGACTTGGCTCATTTAGTAAAAGCACGACATTTACAATAAATAGTAAATAGAAAATATTTACTTTAATATTTCTCAATATTTCGTTTTCTTCTCTTTTTTTTTAATTTTGTAAATAGAGGGTCATCGCTTTTCATTATAAGGAACATAAAAAGGAAAATTGCATTCGTTGTCGGATGAGCCACAGATAATCATCATCTCAAACACTTACTTAGCGATAGTAAACGTACCAATAGATCTATAAAATTGATTTTCTATCTGAAGTTTTCAATATCGATGTCTTCTATTGATCATAAATTTTACATAAAAATGTATATACATTTTCGATTATGAAACCCTTCATATGTTAAGGAGGAACATCACTGTGTAGGAGCTTTAAACAAGTAAACACCTTACAGTCGAACCACGTCTTCCATTAAATACTCTAGATCATTTCATATAAAAGAACATTTGAATTAATAGATATTTCGTGATAAAATACTTAAAGTTGTATTCTGTTTTCATGTAAATGCTTACTTTTCAGAAAAAACCTATATCGGAAGGTCTCATAGAAATAGGTCTATATGACCCACATTTGGTAGTGCTACTTTGTATGTTAAATTACTATTATGGCGCAATTTTCATTATCGAATATTAAGAAATCGACGTGTTTGCCATAAAAGGTGCTTACTTTTCATAAAAATCTTATATCGGAAGGTGTCATAAAAATTGACACATATTATGAAGCAATTCCCAATAGGAAATGTTAAAAATTCTTAAAATCCGAATTTGTCATATAAAAGATTAAAAAATAGAAATAGGTTGAAAAAATTGGCACAAACAACGCAAATTTTTCACATCAAATGCAAATTTTTTTCATAAAACAACTTTCTGAAAATAAAAATTTACAATACTGTTTATCCTTAGTTCATAATGCTTCAACGTATTAAATTTCATGGGAATATCATAAATATTGCGACCTGAAAATTATATAAAGAGTACATGAACAAGACATAAAATAGATACAAAGGGCTAAATCGATTCAGAAGATTAGATTAAATCAGTTATTAGAATGGAAGGTGGATATATCTCTATTTTAAAAAATTCGTTGTATTAAAAAAGTGTTCACTATTTCTAATATTTTTCAAGATAAAAATCGATGTAAATTTATATTTTAGTACTACTACTACTTTATGAATGTGCAAAATTTGATTGAAATGCGACCATATCTTAGATAATTTCCCAAAGATAATATGACGAAAAGCACTAATTTTAGTATTTCATAATGAAAGTTATTGTGGCAAGTATGGGATACACAGATCAATTTTTTGTACCCCTTCCCACAGATAAACATTTTTGAAAGAAAACAAGCATTTGTAAAGTAATAAGAAGCAATTTTTTTTGTTACTTTATAACAAAAATAGAATAGTAATAGTAAGGTCTTCGAGAGAAAAATGAATAGATTCGCAGGCTCATTTTCAAGACCTCCTCTCCAATACTTTCCAGAAAGTAAGTGTTTATGCAGCAAAAAATTATATTTTTTCCTAATTAATGACGAAAATAGGTGAAGAATAATAAATAACATCTTTGATAAAACAAAAATTAATCTTAAGATTCATCATCATCATTAATCTTAAGATTCATTTTTGTCATTGCTTCCTATCCAAAGATTTTTATAACAACCGAGCCTGTGCTTATAAAGACTGATTGTGAAATAAAAAATGAATGCTTAATACAAAAAAAAAAATTAAATTAAATCTGGACTATATCAGCTGTCGTTTCGAATCCCCTTCTATATTAAAAACATTTTTAAAACATATTTCTTATGCGAATAAAATCTTTAGTTTTTATTAAATTCTTAAGTGGAAATTTAATTAAGGCATAGAATAATCGACCTCGCTCGACTATAATGTGTCATATTTTATTTTTCGTTTTTTATAACCAAATCACTAGTTTCTATTACAGTTTTTGGTTCATAGCCTAGTCAAAGTAAAAAGCGTGACTAGTGTAGTATATCATACATACTTCAATTACGATTAACGCATTGCCGCGACTATAGTGAATTCTCGATTAATAAACTTAACACAGTTACCGGTGAAGGATACCACTGCCTGGGGACTTCAGCCGTAATCTATCCCTCTCTTTCTACTTTTGGTGACCATCTTCTAACACACAAATCTTACAAAGCAATAACGATCCGATTCATTAGCATTTTTCGTTTACGAGTATAAAAATTAAGACCAATCACCACGATAAAAGTTTGCTGCGGAGTTCCCATTCGGGTTGTTATATACAATGTGAACAATGTGAAAACTATACATTAGCTTTCAGCTTAAGTTACTTAAGCTATGTGGAAAAGCAGCGAATTTAACTCTTATTATTTTATTCCCATTGGCTTATACCTTGCAAGCAATTTATGTTAAGTCCGTGTTAAAAAGAATTAGCGATGCATTAATTTTCTTTATTCTTGTAATTTCGTATTAAAAAAGGGGGGAGTCTCTTATGTAACCGAGTAAACTTTGCTTACATTTTATGGTACTTTCGATAAACGTGTATTTTCGTACGCACCATCGAACTATAGGCGCACAAGAGCTCTAGCATTTATTTCGTCACATATTAAATCTACTTACTCAGAAGATTTTCAAGATATAGATATACTCTTAGTCAGTTAGGTGAAAAAAATGAGCCTGGAGATTATCTTTTCTCATATATCCTTAGCTGGGATAGACAAACGGATCTTTGGAAATGGACGTCATTGGTCATTGACGTAGCAATAAAATTCTAATGCAACATACGACAGGGCAAAAATAAATAATATATACTTACCATTATCTAATAACCCGTATCGTAGGTATCAATTTCCAGTTGTGCACAAATATTTGTCAGCGCCATTTGGAAGTTCGTAGCAGTAATAGTCATAATCGATCAATAGGCATAAGTAATAAAAACTGCATTTTACTATTTTTTATTTATTTGCTTGAGATGGTGGGCATTCAGTATTCGTTTTAAAACAAACAAACCTCGTTTACTATTTTATTTTCGTTCATTTTCTTTTTCTTCTTTTAGTTGTAATAATTCTTTCATTTCTCTATTAGTTTATTTAGCGGACATTTGAAAGAGGATTTTATAAAGTCCTTTGAAGTAAGTAAGTAAATAAGTAGTGTATGCTAGAGACCGTATGTATTACGGCATGTTGCCGTAAATTTGTCCGAAATTTTTAGTCAACAACATAGAAAAATTCCTTTAAAATATTATATATATGCATGTAGTAAACGAACAGAGAATATGTCATTTGTTATACTCTACACCATCACTAGTGTGATGTGTCTAACACTCAGAATGAGTGAAGATGAATCCAACCTTCATAATACCAATCGATTCAGAATCATTTTTTTATATTGATTTAAGCTTTTCTCTCCGTCCGTTATGTACCTGTCCAAATATCTTTGTGTTTAATCTACGGGTCGCAACAACATACAACAAAGTATAATTTTTTATATTTGGCAAGGAAACGAAATGAAATGAAGAATTGCATTAGTCGAAGTATTTTAGTAGTGCATTTATTGATTTTCGTTGCCCGACCATGATATTTTCACTTGCTTTTTTTTACTGCAAATTAAATACACATTCCAAGCATTTCCATCTGATCACTCAACCTTAAAATGTTATTTTTTTAAAAGGCCTTCAATTACAAAAAGATTTTATAACAAACTCATGCATGAGTGAATAGATCAAGTTGATGTATGTTTCTGAAATAAACTACAAATCTTATCCGAACAAAAAGAATCTGAATGTAAACTTAGGAACTTAGTACGCAAGCAATAATAAACTCAAATATTTCTTTATCAAATTTCTTCATGGGATTTATAGAGAGTATAGTGACAATTTTAATCTTTTTAATCTGCGCGACATATATATTTGATCTACCAAAAAAGAAGATGAAAGAATAGTAGTTATAACAAAAATTCCTATTTATTAATCTAATAAAAAGAAAATGTAATAAACGAAATGATAGCAGATAAAAAATATATTTCGATATCTTAAATGAAACTTCCGGTATCTATTATCTTTATATATTATCTTTATTAATTTGATTTATCTTTATGTATATGATAGCGTTATCGGACCAGTCGAAACAGTTTCCGAACTTCAACTTACGCGCACCGCTAATGAAAGATATAACTAGAGTTCATATTAATCTTTGTGGCTTTATTATTTGCTTTTAAAATGATTTTCTATATTTAAGCTACAATTTGTGAGGATGTTTGCGACCTGATCACGTCCATTTGCATATACTTAACATGTGAAAGTAATGGAAACTTAAACTTTCGCTTCCATATTCTAGTTCCCCATAATAGGAGACATCTTAAGAAGCATACATACGATACATAAGTAAATATATATATAACTTTCATGTTCAACACGGATGTGTTACATACTTAAGAAAATCTCTGATGCATATTTTTTATGTATTACTCTGCAAACGAAAGAGCAAAAGGAAATGGCAAGGCACTCATCCTTGCGATGATAGATATAAAAATTCAAAATACGAAATTGAAATTTAACCATATATATGACGTTGTAAAAAGGAAAACATCCCAATTCTTCTATCTGACACCGTCTGACAATCGAACAAACGAACGTGACTGCTGCGGAGAAGAACTTGTCAAACATACAACATGACTGTATGTCAGAAAGTCGTCTTAATGAGCAGCGTTATTTAAATATTTAAAATTTAATACCGTCAAAGGGAAAGAAATTCATAACCATCTTATATATACACTTCCACGAACACACGTTCAAATATAGCGAACTTTAACCCGCATTTAAAGTGGGAGGTATGAAAACATAACAAGAGGCTCAAGCATCAAAACAACGCGTCAACATGTAAAGTGTTCAAGTATAAATTTAATAAGCAGCCTAGGGGGTCATATAAACACGCACAACGCACGCTCACACCTAAACGCCTAAACATCAGTCGTACATATGTAATTGTGTTGATGACTATGCTTTACCCCAAGGTACATATATATATGTACATATATATATATATATATATATGTGTGTATTTATACGAGTATAAGCAAAATATTCATTTTATACAAACCAGCTTAATCCTACCCCTACATGAATATATTTATTCACCTTAGTATGTTAGATGCAATAAAGGCAGCATACACATTTACACATTTTATACGTAAATAAATAAATATTTCAATTTTATTATTTACTCTATAGCAAAAATATTCAGAATATTCATGCTGTATATTATGCAGTTATTGTTGACTTTATTTCATGGAAAATGTGGCAAATGACAACGAAAACAAAAGAAATTGACAAACGGACAGGCAGGTAAATAAACAAACAAATACATTTTCGTTATTATTCTTAGGTCTGAAAACCTATATAAACTAATAATCCAAAGTATTATTAGAATGCTATGAGAAGGCTATTAAAAATGGATTGTGTCGCGCGTCCAGAAAGCTATAATATGATCACAACCCACAAAGCTCCCGTTTTTAAAAAATTTATAAAAAACAAAAACAAAAGTTTTTCGATTTTTAATATTTCTCCATCACAAATCGGTATAAAACCAACATTTTCACAAGAAATAAGGCTTCTAATTTTTTGTAACTTCTGAAGGAAATTACCTCGGAATAGTGATTTCACATACTAATTCACCGACATAAATCTATTTTGCTGATTAGCATCCTAAAAAGGTTTTTCACAAAAAGGGAGCCATCACATGGCAACAAGGCATAATTAAAACGCAATTAGATGACGGATGGCATTAGGGTACTATGAAAGGTTATATCGTTTTCATTTTTAACTAGTATATTGGTATCAACCAATCAATCAAGATTACTTGTTAAAAGCCTTTCAACGAACTTTACTTTTAACGAAACGATTCGTTCATCAACTGGCAGGGCATCTTAGTGAAACGAAATACTTCCAACTGCAGTTCATGAATTAGTTCCAAAGATATCTAATCCATGAGAGTGGTAAGTAAAGCAAAAAAATTGATTAATTTCTTGTGGTTTGTAATCATTTATATCTTATATATACGAAAAGATTACAAAGTGAAACATCTACACGTAATTTTTCGCAAAAGGTTAAAATATTCACTTCGGGATAATTACAACAACATTAACTCAAGATTGACATGAGAAAATAGGAATTTTGTTAAAGAAAAGTTTTCAAGACTTGCAAATGCTGTTCACCTCTATTCTGTTCCATGAGTAGATGATCAATTTGGATATAATTGGGACGGTAAATCATATAAGTAGCAAGCGAAAATGTACCATTTCCGTGAAAAAGTCAAGTGTATATTATTCTGAATAATTATTTTTTAGCAGTATTTTGTTTATACTCTTCTACATAACGTAAAACACTACAGTTTTTACCTTCATGTTTCTAATCTAAGATTAAACGAACTGCTTTGTGCAAAAATAAAGGGGTAAAGATGATAAAAAGTGGACTTCTTCTTAAACAGAAATCTCACGATAAGATATAGGTTTGTATTAGCAGACGTCTTTAAGATACCTGCCAATGTATATGTCTTATACGAAAATAATGTAGAAGCAGTGTAGTCAGCGAAATCTGACCATTACATGCCCTATACCACTTTGTTAATACAATTCTTCATATAGTTTCATGAGAAACCACGAAAAGTATAAATTTATTAAGATCTTGTCCAAAAAATAGACCTATGTGATCCCGATTTGGTACAATTTACTGTTATGTCATATTACTATTAGGGACTGATTTTCATCATAAAATATTCAGAATTGAATCGTTTTACTATATATTTCATGAGAACACTTATATTAGGCGATTTTTAAAAGTAAGTCTACAGGATCAAAATTGAGTGCAGTTAATTTTTATGTCAAATTACTATTAGGAACTTATTTTCATCATAATATATTGAAAATTCGACATTTTTACTATATGAAGATTTACTTTTTGCAAGAACGATTATATGGTATCCAAATGGTCCTATCCGATCACATTTATTTTATATACAAAAATACTAGTTTCTAGTATTTTATGTTTTTTAAAGGACCTTTTCTAATCGGGCGCTATATATATGTGGCGTGATCGTAAAAACGATCTAATCGAATTCATTTTCAATACCGTTCGCCTTTGCGTCAAAACACGTCAGTTCAAAAAATTTCGTCAATAAATCTAAAAAATTGCGACGTGTAGGATAAATGCAAAAATATATGAGCAGACGTCAGACAGACAGACAGACAAATAGACAGATAGTCCTAAATCGATTCATTAAATGATTTTAAATCGAAGGGTATAATAAAAGGCGGATCTCTCCTAAGCCCTCCTGGGTATTATATACATCCGCACAAACTTATAATACCATCTACCGCAACTGGTGCTGAGTAGAATTAAACATAATCGTAGTTTATCTAGGCCTTACCTCAACCCAATACTAATAGTCAAATACTATGAATTCGTGCAATTGAGATACCATGCACAAGCGGGAAAAAGAAGAACACGGTAATCTTACATCACGATTGTGATAAGGCGGGCATTTACTTATTTATTGTTCTCGCTTCATGCCTACCATAGAGGATGTATGAAAACTGTTGTATTTTTGTAAGACATATAAGTAGCCGTCAAATATGACATCAAATTTTTATATTCTTGATAAACTTAAATGATAGCAATTTCTTTTTTCTATTAAAAATAAATTGCTATTAAGACTTGAAAAGTTTGCTTAGAAAAACAAACAATTTCATTGTTACTAAAATAAGTTTAAAAATTATCTAAATTCCGTAACCTATAATATAAATTTGATTCCTTTCGTCTACTATGTAAGATTTCACCTATGGTAGCAAACATAATATTCAATTTTTCTTTATTAGAAATAATTGAAAAATTAGCTTAACCGACATTAAGGTTTGTCCACATTTGCCTGCAATAAAGAAAAGTAAAGAAAAAACTATGATTATACAGCCGTTATATTTTGTAACATGAGATGCTGTCATCTACTCTTTAGAAATGATGTTGCGGATATTATATCAAAACGCGATTTAACTTTCCATTTCTCAATGATATCTTGCTAGCTTTTGTTTTGTTTTAATTGATGGTTATATTAATGAAATAAAAAATTAGGGTTAAGCCAAATATAACGTTTCTTTCATTGTTTCCATTTTTAATAAGCGTCGAGAGTTAGATTTTAATTTAATATAAATGCTTTTGTGTTTATATTCAAATAGTAAAGTCTCTCTCTCTCTCTCGCTCGGTCGCTCTCTCTCGCTCTCTCTCTCTTAATTTAATTTAAATGCTTTTATGTTTATATTCAAATGGTCTCTAAAAAAATGAAAAAAGAAAATGATCTAATAAGAACTAATATGAGCTACAGCGCCGCGAATATTTCATTCATATTCTATAGATACATTTAGAAGAAGGCTTTCTTAAGCAATCTCATCATCAGGTTTAAGCCAAACTAAATACTTTTTGTTAGCTAAATTAATGCAAACAGCAGTAATTATGTCAGCCGTGGTTTAAATGGAAACTTGTTTTAGCTGAGTTTTCAATTGTCCTCATTACCTGTATGCAATGAATTTCATAAAGTTTTATGTGAAATATGCCCGATTTTTACTTTTAAAAAGAGAAATTCTTGACAATTTGGCTGACGTTAAAAACCGACGAACAAAATCTGATAGCATATAAGCGATGCAACGCAATTACACAAAATATAATAAATTAGTAGAAAAAGTTGCAAATCAGGCAGAGAGATGCTGGCATCGTATAATTATCAAAACAATTTTTCTTACATAAATAACAGGACGCGCAGCGTCGACCATAGACGACAAACAAAACAATTTCGTGTAATGTGCAAATTAATGAAATGTTAAGCACTGTGTATATCACGTATTGTATACATATGTGTGTGTGTATACATGAATGCGGCTACTAACTAAGCTAACTAAAAAGCCAACTAGCACATCTCTCCGTCTTTCTTTTTACTATTGTTTTTGTGCAAGAATACAAATTCTTAAGAACTGAAAAAACATCTAAAGCATGTCCAACAATGCCTTATTGCATTGCATTTAAATGAATAACAGTTATTTTGTTTATTATACGCGAAAAACCACTACAAGTATTAAGCTTAAAAAAGGAAAAGAAAAAAAAAGAGAAAAAGAAAAAAGGAAAAAAGACTTCTTTAAGCGATTACAAAAAGAAGAAAACAAAATTACTTTTCTTAGTTAAAAGAAAAAAGTAATTCTTAACGTTGCCTACTTTTAAGCTTTTTATTATGTCTGTCATGCACTGCCGTTAGTAACAATTGTCATCATGATGGTTGGGGTAATGTGCTATGTTCAGACAATGTAAGTTTCGGCATGAGATGAACTACTTCTCTCTCTCTCTCTCTCTCTCTCTCTCTCTCTCTAAATATATATATGTATGTATATATATAAATGAATGCAACACGATGAATAAGCGCAGCAGAACGTGAATCTGAAGCATAAGATATAAAAACATGGAATGTCTCATGGAAAGGGGATTTAGTTGAACATGATATTTTCAACGAGAAGAAAAAAAGGCGACTAAAGTGACTACGGTTTTAGTTTTTCTTATTCTGCATTGACAACGGACAGTAACATTTGAACAGCCAAGACCGTAAAATAATAAAAAATTATAATCAAATAGAAACAAAATTTTTATAACCCTAAAGTCGGCATAAAATTAGTTAATATATAGTTAATAACAGCATTTAAAAAAACTGACGATAGAGTTATTTTGAATATTTCAAAATCCATTCGTTAATTTTCAGTGTGCATGTTAGTATAATAGATTCATTTAACTTTCAAACTTATTCTATGGAAACGAATTGGAAAACCTATGAAATTTTTATATCATAAGAGTGTATAAATTAAATTCGTCAAATGTTTCTAAAATTATGTTTCAAATAAATACCTACTTATACGGTAGCCTGTTAAAAGTTTAGCCTAGAAGAATAAACTAGATCTAGAATCTATATCTTTTTAAGAGATTGAATACAAAAATCAATTAAAAATGTTGATGTTTCTTGTCTCAGAAATTGCAAAAATATAAATAAATTATATTTTTTTTTCTTTAAATTTGAACCGCAAATCTTTCCCTTTGTTACCTGTTACGGTAAAATGGTTTTTGGTCATGAAAACGATAAGGCGGCAATGCAAGAAACTTGAGAAGGGTTCATATCACTTATTCTAATTATCACTTGTTAGCATAGCTGGAAATAATTTTCATTCTAATAACGAAGCCGTAAAAATGATTTCCACAAAAATAAACGATAGCGAATGGTATTGGATAATATTAAACAAAAATAAAGTTTTACCTATAGACATTATTCATTCATGGCACCTTATGTATACACTTGGTAGCACAAAGTAACACCAAATTATACAAAATACAATTTCAAATATCGTATATTTGCATACTTTACCGTATACAAATAGATGTATGCTCTACATTTTATTCAAGTGTCTATATACATATGCGGGTTAACCGCCAACAAACGATACGACATAATTATTTTAATTTGTTTTTAGGGGGGAGCCATATATACAACGGAGTAAAAAAACGCGATTTTTTGATAATTTTTTTTTTTTGGATGGAAATGAAGGTAGCCGAACAAGAGCAATGCCTTTGCCTCTAGTCTATATATAAACCTCACAGTACAAAAATAGAAATAAATTCTCTATAAAATTGTTTCAATTTAAATCTATGTAAATGATGCCAAATTTTAGCTTTACGGATAAAAACAATCATATCAATAATAAAAAAGAAAAAAACATGCTTTTTTAAAGGAAAAGCGTAGGAAAAAACAAAATTTACGAAAGATGTTATCAATAAACTTATGGAGAGAAAACTAGAACAAGACAGAAAGAAATTCAGCCTACTAAGAAAATGTTCAGATGAACAAGAAACATTAAATATTTATATTAGAAATTCATTTTGTGAATTTACAAAATTTTTCTTTTATTTTTTTTTTTATTTATTAAGAAAATCGGAATTTTTGTATACCCACCACCGAAGGTAAGGGTACATTCAGTTTGTCATTTTATTTGTAATTCCCAGAAGAGAACTTCAGAGACCCCCACAAACCATATGTAGTCTTAATCAACATCAAACTTAAGATTCAATTAAGCATATGCGTCCGTCCGTCTATATAATGTTTGTGGTAAATATTCTACTGCCGGCAAAAATGAAAATATCGGCTTCAAATTTGGCAGAAACATTGGAAGTTCTTTTACATACGTTACTATTGAAAATGAACCAAATCGATCGCAGACCACGCCTATACTAAAAAATAATCTGAGAACACGATTTTCTGACTGTTTTACTCTGTGCTTAAAGACTGGGCATAGAACATCCAGCGTAGCCGAATTACATTACATCACTTTTACTCATTGTCATTTTGAAATTAAAGATATCATATGTTTTGCGAAAATGAAGCCAAGTTAGAAATGCTTAATTCTTAATGAATTCTAAATCGTTTTCATCATTTTGCATATCTGTATTAGGCCTAGAATACGACAAGAACCCGACTAATAAAAGCTTGAGAAAGTTATTAAATGTATATTTAACGTAAATAAAAAAAACCTATTTTTTAAAAATATCAACAAATGACAACACTTAATATAAAGAAATTATGCACCTTATATGTATCTGAATCTCTTTGATAACCGAACTTATATATATATATATATATATATGCAAGCAAAAATTATTAAAACCTAAAAGTTTACATGTAACATCTGAAATAAATTTAAAACTCCAGCTCTTACTTGCTGTTTCACTGTATATTTTATGTCAATCACAATTTAATTTTACACCAATCATCGAAGAATATATTAAGTATGCTGTCTCATCCCATGATGATAATCACTGAGAGATGCGTGTTGAACTTACTTACCTTTGTATACGGAACTGGTCTTCTATCTGTCTATTTGGCCATTTCTAGGCTCGTTGCAAAACATCGTCTTATCCGTGATAATTGAAATAGAAAAATAAACTGAATAACTGAATGAAATGTAAGAACATGTTGCGCCTGAATATTTCTACAGTGAATTGAAATTTATCGAAAGAAACTTTTTTTTTTTATTTGATTTGTAAACATTAACTTATAATCTAGGGCCAAATAAATATAGAGATTACAAATTTTACAACTGGTTTAAGCATAGAGCAACCATCGTAAGAAGCGGCTTAAGTTAACTTCCAGCCTTAATTATTATGTGCACAAGAAATCTAATATGATTTACATTATTTGAGCGTGTATTTTGTGGACAAAATATATCAAAGAATATAAAAATAACGAATAGTATCACAACACCCGACTTCAACCGAAAATAATTTCTCTCTTTTTCAAGTTTAAGTAAGAGTATGTATGACAAGATTCTAAAAAATAAAAACATATATGTAAATAAATAGAATAGAATAAGATAAATACAAAAGGAAAATCCCATAGCAACATTACCTTACTATGGGCGTCGACAGCCGCAATAACCCCAGTAGCAACAACACCAACGACAGCAACGATAACAACAAAAAGATACACCAACCAACCAAGCAAGCAACTAAAACAAGAGAATTTAAAGCAAATGATGATGGAGGGGTCGTGTAACATGCATACTAACATGTGTAGAACCATTAGGGATTCTTAAGTATAACACACAACAACCATAAAAATCGCAATAGCAACAACAACGACAATAAAAACAAAGTAACGTACACAAAGTTTTATTTCATTTCACATTATTGTTGTATTGTTGTTGTTGTTTATTTGTCTTCTTCTTTAAAAAAACACCTATATGTGCGTGTATATGTGCGGTTTCGACGTTGTACCAAAGTTGTAAGTGCATATATATGAACACTTTGTACTCATGCAGTAGTATGAAACCTTTATGCAAAAATGTTGTCACACTTTGAAAAATGTTGTTACAACGAATTGCTAAGTTTTTCTTTTTCCGGCATCTTTTTGTTGTTAATACCTGACACAATCGTGTTTACTTTATGCACGTGCAATTATCTGTCTCTTGATACAATCGAACATGCACGCAGCCAACGTTTGCTTAAAAAACAGTTGAAATACGTTTTTCAACGGTCGGTACCAATTGTTATAAAGCTTTAAAAGTCTTAAATGCACAATATATATATATATATATATNCCCTATTTTTCTAACTCTCTCTCTCTCTCTCTCTCTCTCTCTAAATATATATATGTATGTATATATATAAATGAATGCAACACGATGAATAAGCGCAGCAGAACGTGAATCTGAAGCATAAGATATAAAAACATGGAATGTCTCATGGAAAGGGGATTTAGTTGAACATGATATTTTCAACGAGAAGAAAAAAAGGCGACTAAAGTGACTACGGTTTTAGTTTTTCTTATTCTGCATTGACAACGGACAGTAACATTTGAACAGCCAAGACCGTAAAATAATAAAAAATTATAATCAAATAGAAACAAAATTTTTATAACCCTAAAGTCGGCATAAAATTAGTTAATATATAGTTAATAACAGCATTTAAAAAAACTGACGATAGAGTTATTTTGAATATTTCAAAATCCATTCGTTAATTTTCAGTGTGCATGTTAGTATAATAGATTCATTTAACTTTCAAACTTATTCTATGGAAACGAATTGGAAAACCTATGAAATTTTTATATCATAAGAGTGTATAAATTAAATTCGTCAAATGTTTCTAAAATTATGTTTCAAATAAATACCTACTTATACGGTAGCCTGTTAAAAGTTTAGCCTAGAAGAATAAACTAGATCTAGAATCTATATCTTTTTAAGAGATTGAATACAAAAATCAATTAAAAATGTTGATGTTTCTTGTCTCAGAAATTGCAAAAATATAAATAAATTATATTTTTTTTTCTTTAAATTTGAACCGCAAATCTTTCCCTTTGTTACCTGTTACGGTAAAATGGTTTTTGGTCATGAAAACGATAAGGCGGCAATGCAAGAAACTTGAGAAGGGTTCATATCACTTATTCTAATTATCACTTGTTAGCATAGCTGGAAATAATTTTCATTCTAATAACGAAGCCGTAAAAATGATTTCCACAAAAATAAACGATAGCGAATGGTATTGGATAATATTAAACAAAAATAAAGTTTTACCTATAGACATTATTCATTCATGGCACCTTATGTATACACTTGGTAGCACAAAGTAACACCAAATTATACAAAATACAATTTCAAATATCGTATATTTGCATACTTTACCGTATACAAATAGATGTATGCTCTACATTTTATTCAAGTGTCTATATACATATGCGGGTTAACCGCCAACAAACGATACGACATAATTATTTTAATTTGTTTTTAGGGGGGAGCCATATATACAACGGAGTAAAAAAACGCGATTTTTTGATAATTTTTTTTTTTTGGATGGAAATGAAGGTAGCCGAACAAGAGCAATGCCTTTGCCTCTAGTCTATATATAAACCTCACAGTACAAAAATAGAAATAAATTCTCTATAAAATTGTTTCAATTTAAATCTATGTAAATGATGCCAAATTTTAGCTTTACGGATAAAAACAATCATATCAATAATAAAAAAGAAAAAAACATGCTTTTTTAAAGGAAAAGCGTAGGAAAAAACAAAATTTACGAAAGATGTTATCAATAAACTTATGGAGAGAAAACTAGAACAAGACAGAAAGAAATTCAGCCTACTAAGAAAATGTTCAGATGAACAAGAAACATTAAATATTTATATTAGAAATTCATTTTGTGAATTTACAAAATTTTTCTTTTATTTTTTTTTTTATTTATTAAGAAAATCGGAATTTTTGTATACCCACCACCGAAGGTAAGGGTACATTCAGTTTGTCATTTTATTTGTAATTCCCAGAAGAGAACTTCAGAGACCCCCACAAACCATATGTAGTCTTAATCAACATCAAACTTAAGATTCAATTAAGCATATGCGTCCGTCCGTCTATATAATGTTTGTGGTAAATATTCTACTGCCGGCAAAAATGAAAATATCGGCTTCAAATTTGGCAGAAACATTGGAAGTTCTTTTACATACGTTACTATTGAAAATGAACCAAATCGATCGCAGACCACGCCTATACTAAAAAATAATCTGAGAACACGATTTTCTGACTGTTTTACTCTGTGCTTAAAGACTGGGCATAGAACATCCAGCGTAGCCGAATTACATTACATCACTTTTACTCATTGTCATTTTGAAATTAAAGATATCATATGTTTTGCGAAAATGAAGCCAAGTTAGAAATGCTTAATTCTTAATGAATTCTAAATCGTTTTCATCATTTTGCATATCTGTATTAGGCCTAGAATACGACAAGAACCCGACTAATAAAAGCTTGAGAAAGTTATTAAATGTATATTTAACGTAAATAAAAAAAACCTATTTTTTAAAAATATCAACAAATGACAACACTTAATATAAAGAAATTATGCACCTTATATGTATCTGAATCTCTTTGATAACCGAACTTATATATATATATATATATATATGCAAGCAAAAATTATTAAAACCTAAAAGTTTACATGTAACATCTGAAATAAATTTAAAACTCCAGCTCTTACTTGCTGTTTCACTGTATATTTTATGTCAATCACAATTTAATTTTACACCAATCATCGAAGAATATATTAAGTATGCTGTCTCATCCCATGATGATAATCACTGAGAGATGCGTGTTGAACTTACTTACCTTTGTATACGGAACTGGTCTTCTATCTGTCTATTTGGCCATTTCTAGGCTCGTTGCAAAACATCGTCTTATCCGTGATAATTGAAATAGAAAAATAAACTGAATAACTGAATGAAATGTAAGAACATGTTGCGCCTGAATATTTCTACAGTGAATTGAAATTTATCGAAAGAAACTTTTTTTTTTTATTTGATTTGTAAACATTAACTTATAATCTAGGGCCAAATAAATATAGAGATTACAAATTTTACAACTGGTTTAAGCATAGAGCAACCATCGTAAGAAGCGGCTTAAGTTAACTTCCAGCCTTAATTATTATGTGCACAAGAAATCTAATATGATTTACATTATTTGAGCGTGTATTTTGTGGACAAAATATATCAAAGAATATAAAAATAACGAATAGTATCACAACACCCGACTTCAACCGAAAATAATTTCTCTCTTTTTCAAGTTTAAGTAAGAGTATGTATGACAAGATTCTAAAAAATAAAAACATATATGTAAATAAATAGAATAGAATAAGATAAATACAAAAGGAAAATCCCATAGCAACATTACCTTACTATGGGCGTCGACAGCCGCAATAACCCCAGTAGCA
Organism: Glossina brevipalpis; assembly: GCA_000671755.1. NCBI lineage: Eukaryota > Metazoa > Arthropoda > Insecta > Diptera > Glossinidae > Glossina > Glossina brevipalpis. The sequence continues at coordinate 1,616,032 of KK351041.1, forward strand.
ACAACACCAACGACAGCAACGATAACAACAAAAAGATACACCAACCAACCAAGCAAGCAACTAAAACAAGAGAATTTAAAGCAAATGATGATGGAGGGGTCGTGTAACATGCATACTAACATGTGTAGAACCATTAGGGATTCTTAAGTATAACACACAACAACCATAAAAATCGCAATAGCAACAACAACGACAATAAAAACAAAGTAACGTACACAAAGTTTTATTTCATTTCACATTATTGTTGTATTGTTGTTGTTGTTTATTTGTCTTCTTCTTTAAAAAAACACCTATATGTGCGTGTATATGTGCGGTTTCGACGTTGTACCAAAGTTGTAAGTGCATATATATGAACACTTTGTACTCATGCAGTAGTATGAAACCTTTATGCAAAAATGTTGTCACACTTTGAAAAATGTTGTTACAACGAATTGCTAAGTTTTTCTTTTTCCGGCATCTTTTTGTTGTTAATACCTGACACAATCGTGTTTACTTTATGCACGTGCAATTATCTGTCTCTTGATACAATCGAACATGCACGCAGCCAACGTTTGCTTAAAAAACAGTTGAAATACGTTTTTCAACGGTCGGTACCAATTGTTATAAAGCTTTAAAAGTCTTAAATGCACAATATATATATATATATATATGCGTGTGTGTGTATATATATGTGTGTGTGTGTTTTTTTTCTTTTTGCTATGCGAGCCGGAGGTAGGAATCTTCATAGATACTACCGGCTCGTACCAGTAGCATGCACGATTCGCCATCCATGGCGCATACGTACTAAACCTACACCCCACACACACTTCTTCTACCACTCTCCTCCTCGGGACCACCGTTAGGTATTACTTCGCGGAGGCTGGTTGCATTTAGTGCGCTTCTATTAGCGGGACTTTAGTGGGTCTCTTATTGGACTCCACTACCTCTTCTCTCCGCTCGTTGTCTCTCCAGTCGTCGCAGCTCGACGAGGGTATTACTAACGAAAGCATCTAGTGAGTTCCACACTTCTACACTGTTTGTCATTTTGTTGATTATCTCACTAGGCCGCACTTGGGGCCGACCGTTCTCGAATCTGCTGCAATGGAACATAACATGCTCCGCATCTTCATCTGTAACGCATATCGGGCGGTTGGGCGAGTTGTCGTGCCCAAATCTATGCAGATACTTGCGATAGCAGCCATGGCCGGTCAGGAACTGGGTGAGGTAGTAGTTTATCTCACCGTGGCGTCTCTCGATCCATCGCATGATGTTAGGGATAAGAACGAACGTCCATCTTCCTTTGGTTCTTTCCCACCGCGACTGCCACCGTCTCATCGAGGCCGCCCGTTCTTCGCTTCTTATAACGCGTGGGGACAGCTCTCTGCTGCGGCGCCGTTCGTAGATGCGGGTCATCTCGTCAGCAAGAATGTCGACGGGCAAAGTGCCTGCTAGCACTAACGCTACTTCTTCCGACACAGTGGGAAACGCGCATATCTGCCTTAGGGAGCTAAGGCGATATATTGCCGCCAGTTTTCGGTGTACAGCCTTTACGGTCAGTGCATCCGCCCAAACTGGGCTCGCGTACATAATGACCGAAGTCACCACCGTGGCTACGACTTTCCTCTTAGTCGTTTTTAGCCCACCCACATTTGGCATAATCCTTGCCAGTGCGGCCTGGATGCCTGCCGCTTTCTTTGCCACCTAATTAATATGACATCTGAAGTTGAGGCGGTGGTCAATTATGACTCCTAGATATTTGAGCGTGGGAACTGATTGCACTATATGATCCCCGACTCTTATCTTGCACGTCTTTGTCTTTTTCCGGCTACTTACAAGTACAGCTTCGGTTTTGTGTTCGGCCAACTCTAGGTCCACACTGCTTAGCCACGCTTTGGTGCGCGTGATTGCCTCGATAGCTCTCGCTTCTATGTCCGCAATTTGCTTTGCGACTACCACGATCGCTACGTCGTCGGCAAATCCAATACTTGTTGTGCTGGTGGGCAGCTGCAGCTTCAGGACATCGTTATACATAATGTTCCACAGGAGTGGACCAAGTACTGACCCCTGCGGAACGCCTGCTGATATTTTGTACGTTTCCGTACCGTTGTCGCTTTCATACACTAGCGTACGGTTCGACAGGTAGCTCGTAATGATGTCCAGTATATATCTTGGAACCTGTGCTCGTATAAGGGCCCTGCGGATAGCCCCCCAATCCGCCGAGTTAAACGCGTTTTTGACGTCAAGTGTGATGATTGCACAGGGCTAAGCTCAGGCTACTGTGGGGGTCGCGGGTGGCGGATTGTGATCGGCCTGCACGTACCCAAGGGTATATCTGTAGGCTAGCTGCGAATAACCAATAAGCAGTCCCCGACCAAGAGCGGCAGAGGAGGAGGGGCGGCTGAAAAGGCCGCAAAACCCTGCGAATCTTCGGTGACAGGACGAGTAAGCGCCGTCCTTTGTATAGGTGCTCCCCATGCTTAATACGGGGTGGCACCGAGGGAGACAATTCTACGAAGCCTATAAATAGGCATCAAGACCGAGCCCGGTAAGGTCTTGATTATGGTATACCGGAACATCGACTGGAACTGAAGATTTCAAGCTGGTGGTGGCAGTATTCCGTTACCTGAGTAGGTTGGAGTGACGTCCATTCGAAATGGCTTTCGGGCTAATGCTGACACCGCCCCCGCCCCGTTAAAATTGTGGCAAGTCTGGGAAGTACGTTCTAGGCGGCACCGTTAAGTTGGTGGGTGTAGGCCCAGTTGAGATGAACTCCTGGCTAATGCTGGACCTGACACTGAACGCTAGTCTCATAAGGGCTAGCGTCAACCCACTGCTTGCAAAGATAACCATGGGGTCCTAACAGCAACTATACTAGCTAAACCAGATAGCGGCTTCTCAGTTGGGGTCCATATAACATAAAATGTACTCATTAACTAAAACAAAAACAAGAACTCCGACGTCTGCCGGATCGGCCAAAACAGCAGACAGCAGGATTCACGCCAACAATCTGAGCGAGGAGAACGCATTTAAGGCGAGTAGCAGAATGCTACGTTCGCTGGTTGGCGACCAGGCTCAGGCACAGGCGCCAACAAACCAACGTGGAGGGTCTACGACCACCGTGTGTGACACGCCATCTTTTGCAAGGCTGGACGAGCACTTAGAGGCACTGGTGGAGATGCTGGAGGACGGCAAAAGGCGATCCATCCACCAAGCGATGAAAGATGCCATCGATGGCATCAAAATGGCGTACGAGGAGTGCCTACTATTAAGAGACCAGGCGAGGGGTGAACAGAGAGAGAAGGCCGAGAAAGCCTCTCAAACTTCTCCTCGCCCTAATCAAAACGGTGTGACGAGGAAGACTACACTGGTGGCAGACCCCAAAATGAATGCCGCAAAGAGAAGGCAGCCCGGGGATGCAGAGACGCCAACCACCAAGCGTCGTGTTGTAGCCAGCACGGCCAAGGCGGCCCCGCAGAAGCCCACCGGCCAAACGACACGGGCTAACGGTGAGGACCAGCAAGTGCTGAACGGTCGCGAACCAAAGTGGGAGAAAGTACTCCCAAAAAATAGAAGAAAGCAGAAAGAAACAACTCCGAAAATAAAGCCCGACGTTATTGTCATAGCGGCTAAGGGTGAATTGTCGTACGCTAAAATGCTCCGCAAAGTCAAAACGGAGCCCAAGCTCACCCAACTTGCAAAAACAGTGAGCAAAATAAGGCGAACGCAGAAAAGAGATCTGCTATTACAGCTTGGTGAAACAGGCGACAAGACGAATGAACTGAAGGACGCCGTCAGCTCACTGCTAAGGGATCAAGCGGCGGTGAGATCCGTCAAAAAACAGCGCATCGTCGTATGTAAGGACATCGACGAGATTACCACGAAAGAAGCTATTGGTGAGGCACTAAAAAACCAGCTCGGTGCCACCGAGACAAGCGTTCTGAGTCTAAGAAAAGCATATTACGGAACGCAAACTGCCGTAATTAGGCTGCAAATGGGTGACGCCGCGGAGATTCTGGCAAGTGGAGAGCTCAGGATAGGCTGGGTGGTCTGTACGGTCAGAGGGCACAAGACCCCTTTGAAATGCTTCAGGTGCCTGGAATTTGGGCACATAGCAAGCAATGTAAGAGCTCCTGCGACGCTAGCCCTTATGAGACTAGCGTTCAGTGCCAGGTCCAGCATTAGCCAGGAGTTCTTTTCAACTAGACCTGCACCCACCAATATAACGGTGCAGCCTGGAGCGTACTTGCGAGACTTGCCATAATTTTAACGGGGTGGGGACAGTGTCAGTATGAGCCCGTAAGCCGTTTCGGCTGAATGTCACTCCAGCCTACTCAAGTAACGGAATACTGCCACCACCAGCCCGAAGTCGTCAAATTCCAGTAAGTATTCCGGTATGCAATAATCAAGACCTTACCGGGCTCGGTCTTGACGCCTGTCCATAGGCTTCGTAGGGTTGTCTCTCTCTTTTCGCCACCCCCTTACTGAGAGTAGGGTGCCCTGTCGCCGAAGATTCGTGTGTGTGTGTGTGTGTATGGATGTCAAAGTGTATATTTACGTTTTCACTTCCTACAGTGGAACAAATGGGAAATGCAGTTAAAAATATACTTAACTTTTTATACATTAATTACTCCAACGACATCAAGGCGAGAGTAAATTCACCGAAATAGTTAAAAAGGTTCACAGACTCTTCGTTATTTGCACACAGTACTTGCTTAGTTGAATGCGAAACTACAGAACAAATGCAAATAGAAGTAAATGTATTGCAACTATGTATACCGTAATATCAAATAATATTTTTAACTTATGGTCGATTCAATTATCATATGATTTTCAATTTATCCAGAACCGAATGGTGTTAGTCTACTACATTTATCTTTACGCTTGCTTGGAATCATCAAACATCCCATTGAGTACATATACCGTATATGTATATTCTTCATTTTGATAAAATTCTGAATCGAATGGAGCAATCTGTCTACAAGCAAGACCATAGTAGAAAAATAATTATAATTTACAATTCAAAGCAGATATTGAATTAAAGTTTGTACAAATATCTCTAAGGCAATTTACACCTTCAGTGAAGAAATGAATATCATCCGACGACAAACATCAGTCTGTATGAGATATAGATCTAAGAACTGATGTAAGCGTTTCCTAACGCCAAACAAAAAACGGTCTAGATTTACCAACAGACTCGTTCCCATTTAACAAAATATTTTTCAAATTTACGCATTAGTTTCAGTTAATAGGTGTCGAAGATTCTCCTTAAGGGAAATATGCTATGACCTTCACCCTTACTATAACTTACAGCTACATACTACATTGTTTAATCATTGTGAGAAAAAATTTTAAGAATTCGTTTATGGAATTACGAACCTTTATATAAATTACTCTCAAAAAACAAAGTGATCCTTTTCGATTTGTTCTTTTTTCACCTTAAGAATAAGGTTCGCATCAAATAAACTCAAAAAATTTAGCATCTCAAATAAGAATTTCGACGCAACATTTTTGACATTATACATTATAATCATGATAGTAGTATATGTTGTAAAATATTGTTACGAAAATCACAAACTAATAAAAGGCAACTACAACAAATTTGATAAATCTATGGAGAGGAAATTGCTTTGAATGTGATACCTACCGCGGTCATAAATAGACATATTTGCAGCTGTCAATGAAAGCAAAAATTGATAGAGAATTCACGCCAAATCTGTCTGGAATGGGATTAATGAACCTACGTATTCTCAGGTATAGCAGAAGGGTATGCAGAGTTTGTGATATTCGTAGGGTTTATAAGCAAAGAATTTTGCTTAGCCAAGACAGCCGATAAATAAAATTTGAAAAGTAACTAAGTGTTGAATAATCCTTTTGTAATAAATTGTAAAATAATTGAGATTATAAATAATACTTCTTAATAAATAAAGAAATTGTAAATAACCAAAATCTAAGCTTTTCGCGATCTAGCGATACGAACTGTGCCTTAAAGGTAAAACACCAAAGCAGTTTTAGTAACAATATTGAAAAGAAGAAAGGTGAGCATAAGGAGTCAAAAAAAGAAGAAGAGGATGATTTGTCCGATGCCTTCTAGGACACACAACGTTGTTGCCTACCAAGCACCTATTATATGTAATATCTAATAAAACAGAAAAGTTGTCAATTATGAACAAACGCAGACGTCGGATCACCAGATATAAAAAACATCACTAAAAAAATTCTTTATTTTATCAAAATTCAAGCAAATTTTTCTAATTCATATTTTAAATGGACTTTACTAAGATATGGGATATGCGCCATTTTTATGACTAATCTTTTGACCCTCTCTGGTAAAACATTATTATTAGAAAACTGAATTCATTGGTTTCCACACATCTCTTTACGTCCTAAAAAGTGTTCTATGGAGAGAAAGACAAATAAGAGTTGGACGAGACAACGTCCTGTTTATGTGTAAGGCGAACGAAAATATCCCAGCCAAGCTATTCAAAAATACAATATACTTGATTACTGTGTACAAGTAAGAATTCAAGTCGACATAATCTTGCTGGCATGCCAGTCCTTCTTTTCTATAAAAAAAACTGTTACTTGCTATTTGTAGCAGATATTTATTTACAAACTTTGTATATATTTATATTTATCCATATGAGTAATTCCATAACAAAAAGCTATATGTATATATATATATATCGCATCGCAATCGCTATATATATATATATCCATAAGAGTAATTCCACAACGAAAAGCTATATGTATATATATAATATATATAATAAGCGTAAACATAAGTGTTTCTCAAGGTCTTTTAAAAGGTGCCGATCGACCGACTAATATGAACGCATCGCAAACTAAAGCATTTTAAAATTTTTAAATATAGGTTCCAGATGACATTTATAACTTTGCTAGGCTTGTTTATTTACAATTATTAGAGGTGATAAACATCAGGTGAATGAACTTTAAGGAAGATAAAACAAATTGCTGCAGTTTTACCTATTGACGCTTTCCGATGTATATTTCTGCGTGTCACACTCGCAAGCTCAAATTTAATACATTTATAATACAATACCTTTCGTTTTTGTTCTAACTTGAAAACAATTCGAAATGTTTTTAATGGAATTTTCGGCGTCAATTAGGTCTGCATAAAATGAAAAATTAACATAACTTTAAATACTTAGAATTGGTAAATTATATGTTTTTTTATTGCATATATACGTTGCCTCACAAAAATCAGTTTTTGTTTTTACATATGTTTTTGCAAAACTGCAACTCATTTGTAAGAATAAATTTTATAGTTTCGGATGAGATTAAATGTAATAAAAAAATCATAATAATGAAATGAAATTGAATCCATTACGACTTTTAGAAATCTGCATTTATTCTTTAAACTTCCATATAAAACTAGTTTTTGAACCCTTTTTTCACAGATCAAAACTTCATTCTAGTGAAAATCACCTTCAGATCTTGCGTAAAATATTTTTAACATGAATATATCTTGTCAAAACAGCTGACACAACTTTCTGTTTTCGTCCCTACTTGTTTGCGACAATTTTATGAAACAAATGCCCTATTAAAGGAAGACAATAATTGCAGTAAAATGAGCAGATTTAAAGAATAAATTAAATGAATCAACTTCTTGTTTTGTTTTAATTAAAAGCACGTATAATAGTTTTTAATATATCCTCAAATAATAGTACAATCTTTCATAATACGTAAAGCGTAGCATATAATATCCATTTTTTTCGGACAGGCCAATTCTGTGGTTTCTAAAGCTGAAAGATAGTTTTCTTTACAAAATAGTTTTGTGAGGTGGAAAGGGAATTTCTATTAACAATAAATGTAAAAGCTTTATTTCTCAGTTGTTTTAAATTATTTTAACTTCGAAAAAGTAGGACACCGTAGTTACTGAATACCTTAATTAACTTTCATTCATTATCAAATAGACAAAATATATATTTAATACAAGAGAATCAATAAAACTTATGCATTATAGATTTATGGTGAAAAGATCCTGGTTAAATCAGGTGGCAGAAGAATATTCACCTCAGCGTTTCAGCACAATGTGGCATCATTTTAAAATGTTAGGAAATTTCTTTAAGAAAGCAGCCCTGGTGCTTACATACTTGCACTCGCCTACTCGCTCCTGTGCATTCGCATAGGATAAAAGGAAGAGCATACAGCGCCTTTTTTCTTTTCTATCTAAACAAAGAAACAGAAATTTAAATTTTACGCCTTGTTCTTAGAAAAAATGGCGCACAGTATGGCAGCTTTAAAAAAATTCATAGTTTTGCAGATTTACATCCATTTTAAAAACCCACGCACACAAGCGTAATGAAACTGTGGAAGTTTTTGGAAAGTTCTGCAAACTTCAACGCTTTCCGAAAACATTTCATTTCATAAGACCTGTAAGAGCAAAATAAGCAAGCTGTTGAGGAAGACAATAAGGAATTTTATCGAAAGATCGAACAAGCCTTTCTTTTTAAAAAATTTTGCAAATCATGTCGAATTCTACTTGTGGATCAATTTTTGAATACCCATCGACATTTTATCGAACCTTTCAAGAGAATGGTACCAAATATATAAAGAGCCGCAAAATTTTAGATGAAAAATTGCAGCATCAGTTAAATTCTTGCGCAGGAGAGGTGGAGAACTCCGTTTATAAAATGCAATTATTTTTTGTTTTTATTATTAATTTTTTATTTTAGATATTTATTTGTGGCATACCTAGAAACACAAAGCCCGAGCGTATTGCTGATATTGCTTCTTTATTTGGAGAAATTTACGTATTGCGTTTCAAGGTTAGTTTCAGTGGCGATTCACGTGGTTTCGCTTATTTACAGTTTTTGGACCCAAACTTGATGATTCCAGCTTTAAACCAGTAAGAAATCTATGTTATTAGTTGAGAACGTTTATATAATTTCTATTTACTGTAGATTGCCTTTCTTATTTCGCCGATTTGGATATCCTATGATACGAGTAAGACAATCACGCAACACTTGCCAATTATTGCTAAAAGGAATCTACCATCGCGTGACTCCCGACGAAGTGTTCAATACGTTAAAACAAACGGTTCAGTTCGTCAAAGTGGTATGTCGTGAGATATGTCGCGAATGTTTCGAATATCAAGTCACCTTCAGTAGCAATGAAGAGGCTATTTTTGCACGTCGCAAGCTTTTACGAACCGCAACGAAATTTGGACGTAATGCTGTCGTAGTTTGGGATGACACCAATCAATAATTCTATGGGCCCTCAAATGCAGATTACAAATTTCTCGAAACCTAATTGATTATGGGTCTTTATTCCACTTTAGTATACCAATATTACATTACATTATTCTTTTTCATTATAAGAAAATCTTCATTTACGTTGAATGAGAAAACATGCATATAATTATTATTAATATGCTAATAAAGATAATGAATTATAACAAAATTTCGTCAATGAATACGTTTTCATATCCGTGGCAACGCTAACTTTACATAGAAATTAAAGAATTTTTTGCCGACTTTACAAAAAAAAAATGCACCGCAGGTGAACAGCTGACTATCAGTATAGACAAAATAAATGTGAAAATTTCATAAAGTGCGTGAGATTTAAGAATCAGAATAATTAAAACGCATTTTCAGTGCACAGTGTTAAATTTAAGAAATTTTAATTTCCTTCGAAAATATTTCTAGCGTACATAAAATGTCCACCACTTCAATTGTGCAACAATTTGTGGCCGGGCTAAAATCTCGTAATCATAATGTTCAAAACAAGACAGCCGAGGATTTATTTCTTTATGTTAAGACAGAACTTAGAGAAATGTCCCAGGAAGAGTTAGTACACTTTTTTGATGATTTTAATCATCAAATTTTCAGTATGGTTATGTCTTCGGATATCAATGAAAAGAAGGGCGGAGTGTTAGCTATAAGTAAGCTTATTGTAAGTTCATACAATGCGAAAGAGATAAAATACATTTAAATTTTTATTGTGATTTTAGAATGCATGATCAGCGGCGATGTGGTTAACACTATGAAACGGATTACACCATACTATACTCATTTACGCGATTTATTGCCTTGTAACGATGTTTCCGTTATGGAAATTGCTGCACGCACTTTAGTGAAATTGGCTAATTTGCCCAGTTCCAAAGGTGCCGAATCTTTTGAATTTGACATTAAGCGAGCCTTTGAATGGTTAAGTGGAGATCGCCATGAGGTAAACGAATTATTTTTACCTGTTTTAACTAATACTAAACTATTTTATAGTATCGTCGGTACGCTGCTGTCTTCATATTACGCGAATTGGCTGTAGCAATGCCTACCTATTTTTACCAGCAAATCTCTACATTTTTTGATCATATATTCAACGCTATTTTTGATCCTAAGCCTGGTATACGTGAATCCGCTGGAGGTGCCTTGCGAGCTGCTCTAATTGTTACTTCTCAACGTGAAAACACAAAACAATCTAGTGAACCTCAATGGTATAAGACATGTTATACTGAAGCTAATAAAAGTTTCTTGGAAGATGCCGTTGCTTTACAGCGTGAACCCAAAGGAATGACCCGTGAGGATCGTATACATGGTAGCTTGATCATTTTCAATGAATTGTTTCGTTGTTCTAACGCTACTTGGGAACGTCGCTACAACACTCTGAAAACTTTATTGCCAGAAACTTTGAGTACTAAATTAGGTGACAGTTTAGCTGTTTCTTATTTAACTGCCGGCAGTTCTGGTGGTGGTAGCTTAGTAGGTAGCCAGTTAACAACTATAGTTCCTCGCTTAAAAGCGCCATTCGTTAAGAAAATGGGCTCCACACGTTTGGTAGAAATTGCCGAACAACATCAAAATTTAGCCTACAAATTAAATATGGCAAGTAAGGCAAAATCGTGATTTAATATCTGTAACAACTTCCTTATATTTTAGAGCAATGTACTAGAATCATCTTATGCTCGTGAGGTTCTTATGGATCATTATACCACCATATGCGATAATATTTTGGACCAGCGTTTCTCCAAATCACTATACATACAGCAAACTTTGTTGCAAATTCTGCCTCGTTTAGCAGCTATTAATCGTGAAGTCTTTTTTCAGAAATATTTGAAAGTATGCATTCAACATTTGCTTAACGTTTTGAAGGGAAAAGAAAAAGATCGCAATATTGCCTATATAACCATAGGATACATAGCTGTGGCAGTAGAACGTGATATCGATAAACATTTGCCTACTATTATGACTGCAATTAAGGCGGCTTTGCCATCTAAAGATGCTACCAGTAAACGGAAATCTGCTATAGATCCAGCAATATTTGCCTGCATTACTCTGTTGGCTCATGCTGTCAAGTCACACATTACTGATGATGTTCGCGAGATATTGGAACAAATGTTCTCTACAGGGTTATCACCGGCTCTGACAGTATGCTTGCGGGAATTAGCTGAAAATGTGCCCCAGCTTAAATCTGCCATTGCGGAAGGCTTAATTGGAGTATTATCTCAAGTTTTAATGAGCAAAACATCCGGGGCACTTTATGCAGGAATGTTACCAGTTAATGCTCCTATGGAAAGTTCCATAAATTTGCCGCAAGATGTTCCTACTATAGTCTTGGCTCTGCGAACCTTAGGAACCTTCAATTTTGAAGAGCAGAACATGTTGGATTTTATTCAAAGGTAAGCTACCGTATTTAACTGTGGCAGATTAATAACTGATATGAATATGAATTTTTTTTCATGCTTAATAGATCTGCCGATTATTTCATTAATCATGAGCAACAAGAGATACGCTTAGAAGCTGTACAAACTTGTACACATTTATTGAAATTGGCAGTGCAGTCAGCCGATACCATGGAAAATTCTGCTACCTTAATTGAGACGGTATCACACGTCATTGAACGTTTGCTTATCGTAGCCATAACCGATATGGATTGTAACGTAAGGGTTCGCATCCTACGTTCATTAGATGAAACTTTTGATGCAGAATTAGCGCAACCCGAATCACTGAGTGCTTTATTTATCACCCTTAACGATGAGATCTTTGAGATCCGAGAATTGGCAATGGTTACTATAGGACGTTTGTCAACCATGAACCCTGCTTACGTAATGCCTAAATTGAGAAAGGTTATGGTGCAATTGCTAACTGAGCTGGAGCATTCGGGCATGAGCAGAAACAAAGAACAAAGTGCACGAATGTTGGACCATTTAGTTATAAGCACTCCGCGTTTAATATCCACATATATGAATCCAATTTTAAGTATTTTAGTGCCAAAACTAAGGGAGACCGAGTCAAATCCTGGCGTGGTACTGAACGTTCTGCGAGCTATAGGTGATTTAGCCGAAGTTAATGGAGGATCAGAAGAAATGGAAATGTGGGCTGACGATCTGTTAGCTATTTTATTGGAAATGTTGGGAGATGCCGGTTCGCCTGATAAACGTGGCGTTGCTTTATGGACTTTAGGTCAATTAATATCAGCTACAGGTCGCGTAGTTACACCCTATCATAAATATCCCGTCTTGATAGATATTTTGATAAATTTCTTGCGTACTGAACAAAGGCGATCTATACGTCGGGAGACAATACGCGTTTTAGGCTTATTGGGGGCTATGGACCCTTATAAGCACAAAATGAACAAAGGACTGATCGATAGTCAAAAAGATAGCGTTTTAATTTCTTTATCCGACTGTAAAGTAGATGAAAATCAAGATATATCCACCGCAGAATTACTAGTTAATATGGGTAACATTCTAGATGAATACTATCCGGCTGTAGCCATAGCAGCGCTTATGCGAATTTTGCGTGACCCGACTTTAAGTAGTCGCCACACCAGTGTCGTCCAGGCTGTCACTTACATCTTTCAAAGCTTAGGAATTAAATGCGTACCATATTTATCTCAAGTTCTGCCGAGTTTGTTGGAAAACGTCCGCACTGCGAATAATAATTTAAGAGAATTTCTTTTTCAACAATTAGCGATATTAGTGGAAATCGTACGCCAACACATAATTACGTATATGAATGACATATTTAAACTAATTAAAGAATTTTGGACCAATAATACTCCCTTGCAATCAACACTGATAAATTTAATAGAGCAAATAGCTGTTGCTTTGGGTGGAGAATTTCGTAATTATTTGGCTCAACTAATACCACAGATCTTACGTGTTTTGCAACATGACAGTTCGAAGGATCGAAACGTAACAAAACGTTTGTTGCAGGCAATACAAAAATTTGGCAATAATTTGGATGATTATTTACATTTAGTAGTACCGCCCATAGTGAAATTATATGATTCTCCTTATGTGCCCCAACAAGTTTCTTTGGTAGCTTTAGAAACTATCGACAGCTTGGCTTGGATTTTAGATTTCACAGATTTTGCTTCGCGTATTATTCATCCTTTGGTAAGAGTGCTAGATACTGAACCGGAACTAAGAGATCAAGCTATGTCTACTTTGTGTTCGTTAGTTATACAATTGGGGAAAAGGTATTTGGTGTTTGCACCATTGGTTAATCGCATGATAACTCGTCAGCGTATTGTCGATTCCAAATATGAGAAATTGTTGGCTAAATTACAAAGCAATACCACTATGTGTTTGGACGAAGAATTTTTGATGCGTCAAGCTAAATTTAAGAGCAGCGCCATGGTGGCTCCTTTAAGTGAAGTTAATACTACTATTAAGAAGCTAAACGTGTCTACCAAACACCTGTGCATGGCTTGGCAAGTGAATAGACGTGTTTCAAAAGATGATTGGGTTGAATGGTTAAAGCGGTTATCAATAGGCTTACTACGAGAATCAAGGTCGCATGCTTTGCGGGCTTGTCGTGTGTTGGCCGAAGATTACGATAAACTGTTAAGGGATCTTTTTAACGCAGCCTTTATTTCCTGTTGGACTGAATTATCGACAGAACATAAAAATGAATTAACTCAATCATTAATACAGGCGTTACAAGTCACCGATATGCCAGAGATTACGCAAACAATTCTGAATTTGGCTGAATTTATGGAACATTGTGACAAAGATCCGATACTTATAGATCCTAAACTGTTAGGTACACGTGCCATGGCCTGTCGAGCATATGCCAAAGCGTTGCGTTACAAGGAAGAGGAGTTCATGACCCACAAAGATCCTCATGTATTTGAGTCATTGATTCTGATAAACAATAAATTGCAGCAGAAAGAAGCTGCGGAAGGTTTACTTACAACTTACAGAAATGCAGTGGGTGGTGAGAATTCGCGTTTTAAAGACGAACTTAAAGTTCAAGGTCGATGGTATGAAAAGCTACATAATTGGGACCAAGCTCTGATATATTATCAGCGTAATTTGAGACAGGATTCCACTGATATGGAGTCCCATTTAGGTTATATGCGCTGCCTTGAATCTTTGGGTCAATGGTCGGATCTAAGCAGTGTAGCGAAAGAAGAATGGGATACTTTCTCTCGGGAAACTAAATGCAAGGCGGGACCGTTGGCAGCTGTTGCAGCATGGGGTCTACAAGATTGGGAATCAATGCAAGAATATGTTAAATGCATACCAGAGGATACACAAGATGGTAGCTTTTATAGAGCTGTTTTAGGTGTGCATTATGAAGATTTCGAAACAGCTCAACGTTTGATCGACGGAACTCGTGATTTACTTGATACCGAATTGACTTCCATGGCTGGTGAGTCCTATGAAAGAGCTTATGGTGCTATGGTTTGTGTACAAATGCTAGCTGAGCTAGAAGAAGTTATACAATATAAACTGATACCGGATCGTCGGGAACCTTTGAAGAATATGTGGTGGAAGCGTTTGCAAGGAGGTCAACGTCTGGTAGAAGATTGGAGACGTATTATTCAAGTTCACTCTCTCGTTGTTAAACCCCATGATGACATTCACACTTGGCTAAAGTATGCCAGCCTCTGCCGAAAATCAGGGTCTTTAATGCAATCGCACAAAACTTTGGTCATGCTTCTAGGCACTGATCCGAGTGTTAATGCTAATGAAACTTTGCCTTATCACTTACCACAGGTTACATACGCTTACACAAAACATATGGCAGCCTCGGATAATATGAAAGGAGCTTATGAGCAATTAAGTCGCTTCGTAAAAGCCTATAGTTCTCAGTTGAGTTGCATGCCGGACACGATATGCAAACATGAAGATCATCGTTTACTGGCTCGTTGTTATTTACGACTGGCTATGTGGCAAAATAAGCTTGAGGGCTTGGATCCAGAAGCGGTGCAAGGAGCTTTAAATTGCTTCGAAAAGGCTACGAATTATGATCCCAATTGTTATAAGGCGTGGCATTTATACGCTTACATGAATTTTAAGGTAGTTCAGGCGCAAAAGCAGGCTTTAGAGACTCACAAAATTCCCATTGAAGTACACAATCCTGCGTTACTCCTGGAGAAGGAACGTATTATTATTGAACAGTATGCTGTGCCAGCAGTACATGGTTTCTTCCGTTCCATTAGCCTTATAAAAGGTAACTCATTGCAGGACACATTACGTCTGTTGACTTTGTGGTTTGATTATGGTCATCATTCCGAGGTTTACGATGCTTTGTTGTCGGGAATGAAGCTAATTGAAATAAACACTTGGCTTCAAGTTATTCCTCAACTTATAGCTCGCATTGATACACATCGCAATTTGGTGGGTCAACTAATACATCAACTGCTCATCGACATAGGGAAATATCATCCTCAAGCTTTGGTTTATCCCTTGACAGTAGCTTCAAAATCTGCTTCAGTAGCACGTAAAAATGCAGCTTTCAAAATATTGGATTCCATGCGTAAGCATTCACCAGTTTTAGTAGAGCAGACCATGATGATAAGCGAAGAATTAATAAGGGTAGCCATACTCTGGCATGAACAATGGCATGAAGGCCTCGAAGAAGCTTCACGCCTTTATTTTGGCGACCGCAACATTAAAGGAATGTTTGATATCTTGGAACCTTTACACACTATGTTAGAAAGAGGCCCTCAAACACTAAAAGAAACTTCCTTTTCTCAAGCTTATGGCCGTGAATTAACTGAAGCTTATGAATGGACCCAACGTTACAAGTCTTCCAATGCTTTAATGGATTTAGATCATGCTTGGGACATTTACTATCATGTATTTCAGAAAATATCAAGACAATTGCCGCAACTCACCTCATTGGAGTTGCCTTACGTCTCACCAAAACTATTAGCTTGCAAAGATTTAGAACTGGCTGTGCCAGGATCATATAATCCAGGACAAGAGTTGATTAGAATCAGTTTTATTAAAACTAATCTACAAGTAATAACATCTAAACAGAGGCCTCGTAAACTGTGTATTCGAGGTTCGAACGGCAAGGATTACATGTATTTGCTGAAAGGTCATGAAGATTTGCGTCAAGACGAAAGAGTTATGCAGTTGTTCTCTTTGGTCAATACTTTACTACTGGATGATCCCGACACCTTTAGACGTAATTTGGCTATACAGCGTTATGCTGTTATTCCTCTTAGCACAAATTCGGGTCTAATAGGATGGGTGCCACACTGCGATACTTTGCACACTTTAATACGAGATTACCGTGATAAGAAAAAGGTACCTTTAAATCAGGAACACCGTACCATGTTAAGTTTTGCTCCCGACTACGATCATTTGACTTTAATGCAAAAAGTAGAAGTTTTCGAGTACGCTTTGGCCCAAACGCCCGGCGACGACTTGGCCAAATTGTTATGGCTAAAGTCTCCATCTTCTGAGGTGTGGTTTGAAAGACGTACAAATTATACGCGCTCCTTGGCGGTTATGTCCATGGTAGGTTATATCTTGGGTTTGGGAGACCGCCATCCCTCAAATCTAATGCTAGATCGCATGAGTGGCAAAATATTGCATATAGACTTTGGTGACTGCTTTGAGGTAGCGATGACGCGTGAGAAATTTCCTGAAAAGATACCCTTCCGCTTAACACGCATGCTTATTAAAGCCATGGAAGTTACGGGCATTGAAGGTACTTATCGGCGTACCTGTGAGAGTGTTATGTTGGTCCTACGACGCAATAAGGACTCTTTAATGGCCGTGTTGGAGGCCTTTGTATATGATCCGCTACTTAATTGGCGTTTATTAGATACAGAAGCAAAAAGTCATCGTCCAAAAAATCCAAATGATCCCACTAATACTACCAATATGGCGGGAAACAATGGTAATAGTCTAAGTAATTCAGTAGAGGAATCTATGCTCCACAGTAATCATATCGCGAAGTCAAAGGCCTACGATAATCAGTTATTTGGAGGTCTCGGAGTTCCTACAACCAACGCAGACATTACTAATGGAAAGGCAAGCAAAGTAATTAAACGCGTTAAACGTAAATTGACCGGTACTGATTTCCAAACACAAACTAGTTATACAGTACAGCAGCAGGTGGACTTGCTTATACAGCAGGCCACCAACAATGAGAATTTGTGTCAATGTTATATTGGCTGGTGTCCCTTTTGGTAAGAATTAAATTTATGGTAGTAATAGTGTTAAGTTTGAAAAGGATGAAAAGAATAGCACTTTAACTCGTCAAATAGTAGACGAGACGGGATATTTATGTATGTAATGATAATTTCCATACGAGTTTTAAGAGTTTACCTTTAACTTTATCAATTGTTTTATTTTTTATAATTTTAAATATAATGATTGCTCTTAGTAGTGTATTTATGCGTACATCTATTTTCACTACAAATAATTTTTTAAATAAATTTAATTAAAACTGAAAATTTGTTTCTTTAAGACAGATTAAGGAATAGCTTTTTTTGCGGGCTGAGAGTTGACTTTTAAGGCACACGGTGGTAACTTCTTTTGCAACACACAGGAGCTTATTATTGGATTGATATCTTCTATTTTTTTTTTTTTTTTTTTGGCAATAATAGCTTTTTTAGAATCTTTACCGAGTACGGAATTGTTAGAGCTGAGGAGTTTTGGTTGACTTTTAACTTTTTTTTTTTTTTGGTTTGTTGAATTTAAGATGCAAGCCTTTTAATTGTAGGCTTATATCTCCAGTAGCTTGTTCACGAAAGATATCAAAGAGACTATGATAAGTAGCAAAAATGTCATAAGATTGTCTTAAATTATCAAAAGTTTTGCATCTAAAAATGAGATGCTCAACCGATTCAACTGTCGCGCACGTGCCATATGTGTCACTGTCAACAGCTCGAATAAGCTTAAGATAAGGTTTGTCAAATATGTGATTAATGATTAGTCCGTTAAGAACCTTAATTTCCTAGGTTGAGAAAGAGGAATCAAGAAATGGTTTGAAGGTAACAGACGGATGGAGTTTGTAGAAGAGTCGATTTGGTTTCCTCCATGCAATATTTTGATATTCAGCATTCCTTTCTCTTAGTAAGGTTTTGCGTATGATGATGGGGATATTTGACAGTTTGAACCTCACCATCCAATTGAGCCTCCCTTGCTAACAGGTCAGTCTTCTTCTTAATATGGAAACCACAGTGACCGGATGTCCATACGAAGTGAGAAACCTCAATAGCTGTATTATTAAGCATAGCGAGTATATCACTTGAGCATTAAAAGGGTCTTTCTTGTCAATGAGAAGAAGAGCAGAGTTGCTGTCCAAGAAAATCACAAATTTTTTGTCCCCATTAGCTGTTACAAGGGAGACAGGATGTTTTATGGCAAGAAGTTCAATAAAGGATGAAGAAAGATGCTCTAAAACTCTGACCTGACGACACCTTACCACCGAACAGCTAGATATATTATTACCTACAGAACCATCAGTGGTCTATATTTCAAAACAATTATTGTAATAGTATTCAAGCCTCTGATAGCAAAAGGTCTTTGAACAAGAAAGTTTTTAGAATCAAAGTCCCAATCAGGAAATGGATTTATCTTCTCAAAGATA
Organism: Glossina brevipalpis; assembly: GCA_000671755.1. Taxonomy (NCBI): domain Eukaryota; kingdom Metazoa; phylum Arthropoda; class Insecta; order Diptera; family Glossinidae; genus Glossina; species Glossina brevipalpis. Next base: position 1,634,817 of record KK351041.1, read on the forward strand.
TGACGGAATCTTCTATAACAGAAGGTGTAGTTGTGCGTGATCACCTTACTTAGAGCCACAACCTTCGTAAAAAGAGAAGGTCTGATAACCATCAAATTCACCAATTCTTTCGCAGTGAGCAGCAAGGCTCTCTCAGCTGCCGGCAGTTCACAGGTGATGACTTGCAGAATGTGAACTGGTGTCAATGAAATGAGACCAGTGCATCTTCTTAGATCTTTATTTTCAAAGATCTGAATTTTCTTTAATGAGTATTCTGACAGGTTACACATAGTTCAGTGTGCAAACTCTATTTCAGATCGGATTAACGACTTGTATGCATTGAGTGCTTTATTTTGAGATAAACTTGCATGTTTACTAGTTAGGAGATTGATAACATTTGAACCGGATTGGCACTGTTTGAATGCATTCTGATAATGAAAATGAAAGGAAAGACTTGAGGCCAAAATCGTTCCAAGAAATTTAACGGACGTTTTCTGATTTACTCTTACACCATTAGTTGTAAGATTGATGATTTTTTCGGAACTTTTGGCAAAGTAAATTTCATTGGTTTTGCTGGGATTGAAGGACAAATTCATTTTCTCACATCTCCTATAAAAAAGATTAATTTTAGTAGAGAGAGTTTCTATTGACTCATTAAAAGACATGTCCACTGAGACTATAAGAAAGTCATCAGCATATTGAAAAATGTGTGTATTGCAATCATGAAGTTGGTGTAAATGTGCCGTGTACAGATTGAAGAAAATGGGGTTCAGGCAGCTGGTTTGTGGCAGACCATCATGAACCGCTACAGAGTTCTGCCCCATAACGAGAAATCGCTTCGACAGGAAATTCAACATTTACAACTTCACGTGGAGAGGGATGTTAAATTGCATTAGGATCGTTGCTAATGTTTTAGGATTGACACAATCATATGATTTGCTGATGTCAAGGGCCGGTAAGGTCACTTTTCTACCAGAACTTTTTTCACTTTTGATGAGAAGAGTAAACTCATTGAAGCGCATATTAATAGACTTAAGCTTTTGATAAGCAAAGGAAGTCGAGGGAGGACATTGCTGGCATTGATCGATGCAACTAATCTTTCTTTGATCATAAAGTTAGTGATTTTAAGAAGCAAGAACATAAGAGAAATCGGTCTGAAGTTGGCAAAATCATTATGATCTTTACCACGTTTGGGAATGGGGACAATTTTAATCTGCCTCCATTTCAGATGGTAGACCAACATCTGTTGATGGCATCAAGTAAGGCCATTTGATTATTTGCCGACAGCGCCGAAATCATATCATACTTGATGTCATCATACCCAGCAGCAGAAGGTTCCTTTTTTAACTGAAGCACATAAGAAAAGTTCGGATAAGAGAAGCAATCGCCTCCCTCCAAGTTTGTAAGCATGGATGGAAGGACTACCTGATTGTCAACAGCAATTTGACTTTTAAGCAGGTCAAGATATTTTTCGTTCTCATTATCATTCCAATTGAATGAACTAACGGCATTAAATTTTGTTAGTCGATGACCGTTAATACAATTCCAAAAAGATCTTATATTGCCGTTGCGACTCAGATCTTGGATAGCACGGGCACGGTATTCACGTTTAGCTTTCCTCACTGCAAGCCTCTACTCAAAGTATTCAGAGAAATTGACATGTGACGCCTATTTACGTAATTTCTTTTTCGCAGCTTTAAGTCTACGAAATAGAGCTACAAGAGATTGATTCCACCACGGTTTAGGAGAAAACGATTTCAAGTTATTAAGTTTATTAAAATTCGTCCGTGCCGCAGACACTTACTGAATTTCTGAAATATTCGACGTGAACGCAGCTGTGGCAAGACTATTAATATACTGAATTGAGTTACTATTCACGTCAAATCTTATTGCCGAGTGGTGACTATTACCAATGCGTCATCGATCCACCACTTAAAGGAGGTTGAGTTGGTAAAAGTGAGTTCAAGAACAGTACGCGAAGAAGGGTCATTGAGTGACGAATGAAACGTTGGAGACAAGTTATTTAGGGATCTAAAACTGCTAGACGTAATACTACTGACAAGCGTTTTTCCTTTATTAGAATTCGAACAATCTCCAAACATACGTTGCCTAGCAGCGAAGTCACCAGCAAGGAAGGCATTAGCAAAGCTATCAAGATAATCACAGAGACCTCCCATAACATCACGGAAGGTCTGAATGTCAACGTTTGGAGGCAGATAGCAAGAGATAATGGCAATATTTGGATTTAGATTGGTTGTTTTTACAAGGCCAGTGTCAGCAACAGTAGTATACGGAGTTCTTTTGAATATTATGTTCTTCCTGATGAAGGCACCACCGTATCCATCATCACGACGCTTACCGACCATTGGCTTGAGGGATGGAAATTTTAGAGTGCGGAATGGTAGATTTTACGACACGGCTAAACCGTTGTCATGTTAAAATTTTGTTCACTTCTTCATTGACATTTCTTACACTCTTAGAGGGAGCAGATTTGGGGAGAGAGGGAAACTCAACTTCAAAATCGGTAGTATTTAGGGATTCATAGAAATTTTAGGAATATTTTTCACGATATTCCTTGAACGATATATTTTCGATCGCCGTAATCTCATTGACCTGAGTCTCTTTTTTTTGAGTCGGACAGACTTTAGACAAAGTAGTGTGGGAATTAGATCCACACGAAAGACATTTGTTGCACATTTGAAACATCTAGAGTTGGAAGCTCTGCAAAACTTTGCAATGGGACCAAAACGATCACATTTAAAACATTGCCTGAGAGTGGACACAAAGAATCTTACTTGCAAAATGCAAAACTTAAATTTAACTGTTTTGGAAATCCTTTACCATTAAAACCTACAACCCTGAAGTCATCGGAAGACCGACGGAAAAGCTTAGTAACAGACCGAATAGGAATATTTGAAGTGACCTTATTTTTGGTATACTCATCATCATATTCAAGCGGTATGTTGCGTATGATACCAAATCTTTTAGTAACAGTTTGGGAATAAACGAGTTTAAATTGATACCAGAAAAGTTGTTATTTAATATAAATTTATTAGCATTTTTAGAGGAATAAAAAAACAATTTAGCCCTGCTTTTGCTGATAGTCTTAAAGACGTTAAATCCAACAAGCTAGAAATTTTTTAAGATTTGATAGAAGGCAAGATCTGAGTTTAAATTTGCTTTTTGATTAGCTTTATCAGCACAACATTCAACAAACACATAGAAGTCACCTTTGTCATCATTACCATATAAGTTTATAACTACTTGCTTATTATTCTGTGATTGCTTATCTTGGGGGAGCTGTCGACATTAACCATCTCCAGAGAATTGACTTGATCTTTATTCTCCGCATCTATCCTATGTTTCCTACGCGTGTTACTTAAATGCTTGTTTTTAGTAGCACAAATTCGTTGAATTTCTCTAAATTTGAAATCATGGTCTCTTTTATTTTTTTAGATATAATTTTCTTCGTCACAGCCCCTCGAGCGTGGTGACGTTTACCTTTGTGCTCGTTCGAATGCAAAAGATAAGAAACCAGCTTGCCTGAAGATTTTCGAAATCAAAGGCAGAAATGTGTTAAGTTGTTATCTTTTGTGTTTTGTCTCCGAAGTTATTACAAGTTGTTTCCAGCAATAGAAATTTTGCACTTTTATCACAGAATTTACAGAGATTCAATTTATCAATGTTTGTATATTGAATTAGTTTTATGAATTAGTAAAATTTAATTTTTATTATTTTTTCAGTTTTAATTTTTTTACAGGAAAAAAAATTGACTATCTTTGCGTAGGCTGACGGTGATAAATTCTTTTCCAACATATAGGAGCTTATTATTGAATTGATATCTTTTGATCTTTTTTGGTAATAATAGATTTTTTAGCATCTTAGCCGAGTATGGAATTGATAGAGTTGAGGAGTTTTGGGATGATTTTGACTTTTAACGCACAAAATCTATTTTCAAAATTTGGAAGACTTGTTTCATTTGAAGGATATCATCCCAAAAGCGTATATGCTGGCTCTGATGACTTGGCGATAAACGAATTTCAGAATATATATTATATTAAATTTGCTATTGTTGCCATAAATGATCAAACGTCTCTATGATCTGAAAATTTAATTATAAAAAGAAGCACTATTGAAATTAATGCTAAAGATTAGGAATAAAAATCAATTTTCTTGAAAAGAGTTTTATTTTTTCATGAAATTTATATACCCTGTAGCTTTATATGTAGAGTATATTAAATTTTTGGGACCCTATGTAACATCCAAAATGATGTGTGATAGGACCAGCCCTTATTACACCAATCGATAAAGAATTACTTTAAGCCGTCTGTACGTCTTAGAACGCAACTCTCAAGATGAAGTTTTGATGAAGTTTGGTGCGCTGGCTTGTCTTGGCTTAATGTTTTTCCGCAAAAAGCATTAACAAATAATATTCTAACATGTTAAATGAATGTAGAATGAATGTATTGAGTGAGTAGAAAAAATAAGTCTCTCTATGATAAGAATGAATGTTTAATTTTTAGTGTTATATAACGAAGAAAGGTGATAATTTGTGTTAGGTGAAACAGTATAGTACACTTAGAAGACAGCCTTACTTATGCATATATTTTATTTGTTTTTATATAGAGTTCAGATTTTTTCCTTTAAAATAACTAACTAAAATCTGATCCGATTGGCAAAGCTAATGTGTTGATTTTTTTGATTTACTCCAAAACATTGCAATCAATCGTTGCTCCCTTCAAAGGATATCATGCCATTTTTTCAAGCGAGAACCGTTAAAAATATTCTTGTCCGTCACAAAAACTAAGGGGCCGAAGGATATCTTGACCGAATTATTTAGCACTTAGACTTACATGCTGGAAAATTGCCAATGCCCATTCAGTATCCAAGAATGTTAATACTACTGATCTTGCAAATAATCTTTCCATTCCATTCTTGCTGTTTACTACCTGTCATGTGTCTAGAGTCCAAGGAATTAATTAGCGATAGTTACTATAGTTGCCGCAAAGATCAGTGATTGGTGACTCACCGAAAAGTGGAACCGAGCTATTCGTTATTTCGGCGAAAATAAAGTCGTTGCTACAGATATTTTCAAGGCATTCTATGATGCATAACATAGTGATCGAGTTGATAGTGTTTGATTTCAAGAACAATTGCGCTCGATTCATATCATTGCTAAGCAATAAAAATAAGCGTTTGATAAGAACTGTAACGGACGTATTTATTTCCAGTGAATTTCTCTTAAGTAGATGAATATCACAAGGCTTTGTTCTTTCTGCCTTTCTCTTCTTAGTTTTCATTAACATTCTCTTGCGTGACAGAAATTCCTGTTTTGTCATTTGCCAACGACAGTATATTATGTCACAGTTTCTCTTTCAATCAAAGAGCTTGTAGCATCGATTTACGAAATAAGAATAATGCATAATGCTTAACACACTTAATCGAGGCCTCAAAAAAATGTTCGAATATGGCCGGGTAAATTGGAAAAAACTTTAAGGTCTCCATAAAGCAGTGATGTTTTTTTATCGCAAATACTCACTTTTTCCCTAGTGTAGTGTCAAGATAGAAGAATCGGCAGCTTTCGATAATTAAGGAACAGTTCGTACGTGTGAGCAGAATCTTCCTATGTTTCCGCGGAGACTCTTTCATTGGTGGCGAGAATGTGTCTAGCCCTCTCTCGGCGTAAGAGAGGCTGTGGGTTACTCAAATTTTGCAACATTCTCAACCGCTAGTCATAGCGTTACTTATATACCGCAAAATTCACTATCAGCCCTCCTCGTTCTTTAGTCTCATTGCCAACTTTCGGCGCAATCTACCTGGCAGATACTAGAGTGAAAGTCTCGACGTGAATAGCTGGGCAGTGTAGTTTGAATTGGCATATGCTCTATTGAGACGAGGAGGTTATATCAGAACAAGTCAACTTATTTACTCCATTGAGACGAGGTCATTACGCCCGTCTAGAATTGGAAGACAACATTGCAATCCATTATAGAGCTATTCATCTTATACTCTGTTCAGAATTGAAGCTCATACCCATCCAACTCTTTAGAGGTCTTGATAAACTAAATAGAAAATATAATAATTACAACATTTAGTACAATATAAATATAATAAAAGCTGGGTCTATTCCAAATCGTTCTTAGAGTTGCGTACATCTACACAAGCCTAATATACCCACCACATGTGGTATAAAAACACTTAGCATGCAAACATATATTTATATTTCAGTCACTGCATGATTGAAGTACTGAGTCTTCAACAATTTTGAAGAGCGTGTAATATTGAATACGAAAAGTATTTCTGTACTCTGTTATTGAAATGTACACTGCGGCAAAAATTAAGAGGAACAGTTAAAACTGGAAATTCTTAGTTGAATAATGCCGATTGAGTTTGAAAATGAGGAAAACTTTTAGGATAAATTTTAAAGGACGGCCTTCCTAATCAAAAAATAGAACTTACAATTTGTAGCAGATATTGCTTTGAAATTTGATACAAACATTTCGCCCCCCAATTGAAAATACGTTAGAAAAAATAGACATTTCACTTAGATGTACATCAACAATAGACAAAACCCCGTAAGTTACGCTAGATAACAGATATCGATCTAAAATCTGGAACAACTCTTGTTTAGGTTCAGTTAAAAGAATAATTCTTCCTAGCGACAAATTGAGGTTCGCCCAAAACCATATAACCCTTTTTTATTTCTTTAGATTTGGAAAGGTTTCTACATATCCGGAAAGATCTTTTAGAAGGAGCTTATGCAATATCTTGTCCACAATCTGCTCTCATTTTTTTGTTAAAAAAAAAATGTCTCAACACAGAATTCAGTATTTATAAGCGTTTCAGTTTTCAATAAAAATAACTCCCACAAAAGTTAGAATTTATTAAATTTGAATATGCTGTAAAAGTGACAAACATTTACCAAATGGGAATATTTGATAACCACACTGTTGCAACGGAATCAAAAACAAAGGAGCAAGAAAGTTCTTGACAAAAGAAACAAAAGGATGAAAAGGATCAGATCTTCTGGCATTACTATATAGGTCATATAAGCCATGATATTCTTTCAATACATATTATCGTTAGAAGTATCTTCATGTATGAATATCAACCACCAGGTCCGCTATAAGCAGTGCCATTAAACATAAAATTTGCGCTCGCTTAAAAGGCATGATTTTGCCTTGTACGAATAGCATGTTTTGAATTAGTCAAGATTACCAGGACATATTGACCTAATTTTAGATCTATTGGCATAATAGTAGCATTAGATTCGTTATGCAGATTTCTATTTCTTTATTTCCATTTCCATATCAGTAAACCGGTGTTAAAGAGTCCACTAACAAATTTCTAAGAGATTCACTCGACTTATAATAAGTCAGAATCTAATAATAATTTAGAATATATACAAAATGATGATCTAGAATATATATAATGATGATCAAGAATATATTTGACGAGGTCTTTTATACGCACATAAGGTTGTTGCAAACGGAATAACAGGTCTGAGTTGCGTTTATCGTTGATTGTAGGGTATAAGAAATTCTGCCGTGAACAGTGCAGATCTAAGTATCAAGCTTTTTTTCTTTTCTTTGCTCTGTCAATAAACAATTATTTACCGCTTCTTAATCAAACATATGAAGGAGGTTATGGTTTGGTATGCTCTTCCATTTGGCGCTAAGAGATATATATGCGCTAAAGAATTTCTAATTTTCTAACTATCCCTATTATATGCTGTTAAAGGAAAGATGTATGAGTAACTGTAGGTGCATGGATTTTAGCCACGAGTTCGTTGGCAAATGAGAAATAATAAATTCCATACGATTGCCTTCTAACAACGCAATTTGTCGATTGAAATGCTCCCTTGCCGTTCAATAAATTTCTGACATTCCGAGCGTTCTGTGACTTGCCTTTGCCTTTTCATGCAACTGCTGCTGCTGTGTAGTACGTGGATTCATTTGTTTGGTCATGTTATTGTTCCTCTAATGATTATCTAAAAACATACAAACACGTACATATATTAACACTTAAGTAGAATGGCAGTAAAACTCAAACTCGGTTTCTTTATCGGTCTATTTCGTAGCAAACAATAAATTCGTTGCGTATATGTACACGTGAACATATATTGCTTGACAGTTATTAATGGTGCAATGACTGTGCTTGAATCTTTACAAAAAAAAAGCATTTAAAAAAAAGAATTCTCTGACATATGCTTTCTTTGATTTTGCTTTTACTTTAACGCTCTTAATGAAATTTCAATATTGGTAGCAAAAGTACCATTAGCGTATAAAAGGATTTGCTTTTTGTCTAAGAATTTTTCTTTATATGAAAGAAATATAAAAACGAAGTATTTTCATTTCTTTGCGTAGTCTAATGTGTGAGAACATTTCAAGTGATGGACAACGTAAACTTTTAATAAAATATAAAACACAAAAATTCTTATACTTGACCTAGTCGGGATATATTGAAACGAACTATTTTCTACGATCAGGTGAGTCTGTAGATTTGTCCGCATCTCGTTTATCTATTGCGTGCCTAGGCATGGATGTGAGAACAGAAGCATCAATTTCGTTGTTTTTTTACTGTACTGTTACCCTCAATATATCCTTATTATATATGTTTCTGATCCTTAGACCCTCTGCCGTTGCTAGGCATTAGAACCTACACAGAACATTGTTAAACCGAAACACAGATTTATTTCTTTGTTTACTTTTATCATAATCAGCAAATTTAGTCCAACTAATAAATTTGCCAATTTCATAGTTTGCAATGGTTTACGCTGCTGCATTTACTGATAGGAAATTTGTTTCACAGGGTATTTCTTAAAAGAGCTATCTGATCGTTTTAATGAACAACAGTAATACAATCATACCCCTGTATCCATTTTTTTTTTATTTTCTGGGTAGAGATTCAACAGTTACTTACTAAAAGCTACTTTTTTACTTAGAGTAATATGTACACATGTTACAGAAAAACTTATAATATATACCCCACTGATGGATCTATCGACCACAATATGTCCAGCTATTCACTGCTGAAGTACCTTTAAGAAGTATTACAAAAACTCAGTATGTTGGAAGAACAATCCTCAAACTTCATTAAATTACTTGCCATCAGACATGCCGTAAAGATGGCCGTCACCAATACTCATAGAAAATTTATTGTTTTTTTCTAACAGCAAATCAGCTCTGCTTTTGATAAATAAAAGAGATCCATTTAATCAATCGGTTTTCGAAATACATAGAATGTTATGTGAATCTTATATCTAAGACTGTCATCTAAGGTTTCTGGTCAATGGTACCGGATTCAGAAATATGACAAATCCTCACCTCTTCGTGGTTCCGTAAATCAACATGACTGAGGCTATACAGGCAATCTCATCAACTGTGCTGTAATTGAAGGGATCGTCTAAAACAGTTACTGGTTAAGAAGGGTTAAGGTTTAACTATCGAGGCCCCGCGATGAGTTTGGGCGAAGTGCCTCTTGCGTGTTACGAAATTATTAATCTCTTCTCTAGATACTTTAATGCAAAGGAATCGTATAACTATTGTACCAACACAGTGTATATTTTATGGTTCTTTGAAGTGGTATCGAATATAGGAGCCTAACTGGTAATAGGGCTGTATCAACGAATTTCCGCGTAAATGTACTCCAAGATATAGATCATTATGATTAGCTTTATGGGATCCCTCGGGGATAAGGTTGCCTAAAAAGTGGTTGTTCCTTGCCAGTATTGCTTGCCCAGTTCACTGCCTGGAGAATGTCTTTTGCCTAATTGCTGAGTACGGCGTCTTGGGAACTATCGTGATGGTTGTGGGACCTTAGATAGGAAAACATTCTCACCGGAGGGAAATTCTACTTTGCTCTGCACCCTTTGGGCTACGCCGATACGCTTTAAGCGAACCGTGAGTTTAGACTTTTACAGTAAGTACCCGCATTAAACCAAAAACAGGAATTTGTCAACTGATCATCTGGTTTCTTTTTAGGTGAAAAAGTTGATATTTATGCACAACAATCAAGAATTGGTGGGAATTTTGTCCATCAAAGAAAACAATACAAGCAACTCGAAAACCCTTCTTTCAACACCTAAACGATGAATTTAAAGAAATAACTTGTATCAAAGGTGAGCTTCTCTTTTACAAAATCAATCGAACTTTAAACTCCTGTCGGAAACGGTCTTTAAATCATGGGGAATCAAAATACTTTACAGACTCATCAATAGCCAGACTTGTGATAAAATATATTTAAAAATTATTCGCTCCACACTAAATGGCATGTGTGAAGTTTGCAACACAAGAGAATCCACTAGATACTTCATTGTAAGATGTCATAAATTTAATAATACTGCAATCTTTTCAGATTATATGATAACATCTTTGATCTGTTTAACAGATACAAGGGTGCTCATTTTGGAGGATAACTTACTTCATTAAAAAAGCAAATCTTTCACTTTCATTATACTACACTATATAACCATAATTTTTTCTATACGTTACTCGTAATTTTTATATCCACCACCATTGCATGGAGGTACATTTATTTCGTCAACTAGTTTTCAGCATCCTGAAGGAAGTTCAGAGACCAATTAAACTACACATTTTCACGTTCAGCATCAAATTTAAACTCCATTTAAGCATGTCTACCTGACCACAAGATAGAAAAATATCCGGTATTTAGCAAAAACATTGCAAGTTCCTGCATAGAGTTTGGTATTATAGATTGGACAAATCGGTCAAAAGACCGACTGTCGGTCTAAACCGTCCGTTCCACATAAAAATTGTAGCGCATAAACAACATATCTATAAAACCCCAAGGACGAAGGTTTTGAAATATACTAATATCGGCCGATGATTGCTGTAAACATAGACGCCACTCACCTTTCGTTAAGGGTCTTTTTATACGAAAATTCGAAAATCTTGATCTAACAGCATACCGACTTAAAGTATGTCATTCGGAAAAATAACAAAAAAATTATGTTCGGTTATGCTGAATCTTACTCCGATAATTCTAGTACCACACCACTTGCAAACACTAATGCCATAATTTGGGTAAAATGAAATTCAAGGTCCAAAATTGATGAATTAAAACAAATTAATTTATTTATTTGTTTGCAAAAATTTGAAATCAAACAATTACTTAATAATTCAACTAATATAAATGAAAATATATATAACAGTTAGGAGGATGATGAAACGAGTGAGGCTGGTGATGATGGATAAAGCGGATGAGGCAAGTGATTACAGCAACTTCAATTGCATTCATGATAGTAATTTTGAATTTGATTTTGATCGCCATGGCTGCGTCAATATGGCCATCCCGGCCGCTTCTACGGCTGTTGTCATTCGAATTATCGACATAATCGGCAAAAAAAATTTCAGGATTTTTTCTAAGCCAAGTGCGAAAACTGTGGTAACCTTTTATGTTTCTATTTAAGTTTAACAATTTAAAAATTTCTTAACTAAAAACCAAATTAACATCATGATCGACAGAACTTAATATATGTATATATGTCTATACAGACGGGCAATGAACAAATCGTTTACGATAAAGCATAAATAATAAAAAAATTTACTCTAAAAAAGTTATAGTGAATTTCTTATATAACCGATCAAAGTATTTGTATGTATATATACTCCGATATATATACATCCATACCTATTTGCAAATTTTTTAATAGGGAGTGTTCCGTATTTGAGTGTATAAAATTATTTTAAAAAATATCTTTAAATAAAGGAGATTTATATTGTTTTATACTGATTTGAAAATGTCAGGACAATTACTAAAGCAACCCATTTAACACATCTAAGAATAAATTTTCTATGCAAATCTCTATTTGTAAAGTTTTCTCGGCAATTTCGAAGTATGATATACGCTTTCGTAGACGAAGAATCAGATTCTTACCAACGAGACGAAGTACGTATTCAAGATATAAATTCAATATATTCATCAGTGTATCTCTTTTGGTTTTTAATAATAAAGAATTGTGATATTTTGTAATGTTTGATGCTTTACTTTCTCTGCCAACTGTGTTTATTATATTTTACTACCCCATTAACAAAACATTGTAATTACGACAGTAATGCAGTGCAGAAAAACTGTTGTATGCTATTGTATGTCGTACAGATGGCGCTCTATATGATAATAAATGAAAACGTAGTCTGCGAGTATTTATTTTTTTGCAGACTGGCAAGATGTAATGATTTGATGTATTTGTATGTACTATTACTTCTACTGGACGCCGGACAAAAAATATAAAAAGAAGAAAATATTAATACTACGATTACAATTTGAATGAGAGGTAAAATCTTAATGAAGCATTATTCACTTTTTTGTTTTCACTTTATTTATTAGCCTATATATGCGGTCACACAATTATCCACACTTAACTTTAAATTTAAATAAATGCGGTAAGTGTGTTACTTCGAAACAAAACTAAGAGAATTTTACTCATACTTTTATTCTCGTCGTTTTTTTTATTAACTGAGCAGATGAATATTTATTATTCTTTCAATCCATCGAAGAGTAGATGTTCATGTGTGTACGTACTAATAAATATTGAATATAAAATCTATGTAAACCTTTTGTATCGATTTTCCTAAGTGTGTTAGAGAACTAACATAAGGCTTCCAAAATTATTCATTATACGCCCTATTTTTACGTTCGGTTGTAATTAAAAGAAACTTTCAACTGAGAAATAATTTGGATTATATCATTGTGGGAGGTAGTTAGCAGTTTCCAACCGCTCGCTAGCAGTCGTAAAGAACTAGCGGATACAGTTTTAAGCGGGTTTCTGTATGTAATCACGATTACATCTCATTGGTTTGACAGCCCTTTTCCTTTTTTTAAACTTTTCTACCTTTTCATTTAAATAGAGAGAGATGGAGACAATAGAGAGAGATAGAGACATCAAGTCGTCCAATCTGAAATATAGATCAATAATTCGAACCGTGATTATTGATATAATATTTTTGCATGTCTACGCAATAGTTATTGGGGATTAATGATAGTATGTGATGTTCACGATAAAGCCTTCTTAGACTGCTGATACGAGGAAATTTAACGATATAAAGCCAAAAGCCGACAGAATCTGGTAGCAAGTAATTTCAAGAATTAAATAAAACCAAGTAAGAAAATTATGGTCGGCTTTGCCGAATATTTTATATCCGCGAACTTTGTCTTAAAAAAAGGTAAAAAAAACTACATTTTAATAGGTAGGTGTGGTAGATTGTTTCTATTTTTATAGAATACCATGGGAATTTCTATTGTATAGCCTATGAATAGTGAGAAAAACACCCAGAAAACCTGGAACCGATTTTGCCCAGGTTCAATACTAGACTGCGTACAAGAACTTCCAATGTTTCTGCCAAATTTGAAGCCGATATCTACATTTTTGTGGCCAGGAAAATATTTACCACAGACATTACGCAGATGGGCAGACGGGCACGTTTAAATCGATTCTAAAGTTAATGCTGATCAAATAAATATGTATATATGTTTTAGGAGGTCTGTGAAGTTTCCTTCTGGACATTACTAACAAAATAACAAAATGAATAAGAGAGACCTTAAAATTAATACACCAAAAAATTTATTTTCCCCCTTAGCTTCAGTTAACATACTGTCAGGTAACAATTTTACATTCTCTTAAAAGACAGCACCTTGGTTAAGCTATCTAAATAATTAAATCGATGCTGTCCCATCCGATTCAAACTTTTCACATTTATTTTGTATACTAAAAAACTGGTTTCGTCCGATTTTTGAAATGGGCGTTATATGCTGAGTGGTCGTGAAAATGGTCCGATCGGATCCACTTTCCATAGCGTGCATCCTTGCGACGAAGAACTTCAGCATACCGAATTTCGTCAAAATATCTAATAAGTCGTGAACTGTACATTGAACACAAAAATACATTGTAAGTCATCAGACAGACAGGTAGCCGAGCTTTGATCGATTCAGGAAATAGTTCCGTATTGATCGGTATAATAAATGGTGGGTTTATCTTAAGTCATTATCTTACATTTTCATTCAGACAAAAAAACTTATAATACTATATAATACATATATTACAAAAGCAATTTCCTGAATATCATATAAACATAAACAAATTATAATACAAATATAATATGAAATAATTATAATAAAAAAATATTGCAAATTGACTCCTCAACCGCGTAAAGAAACTTTCTCACACAGACTTCTGCTTGATAGTGCGCTGAGTAGAACTTTTATTTAAAAGCAGATTTTTCCCAATTTTTCTTCAGTCATTCAGTCATTTGACTCATTGCCCAAAAGCATGAACACTAACAATTCCAGTGAAATAAAAAGGAGGACGAATTGTTTCAGTTAAGTTGACACAGCGAAAAAACTTGGTCACAACGCTCGTTAGTAGATTTCTTTCATGATTCAATCAAATCAGAGATATGTTTGAATAAATTACATATCAAAGTTTATATGAAAAAGTAGTGAATTACTCTACTAGAGAAGAATAGTACAAATCCAATACTAGAATTATGATTACTTTATTTAGAATATTTAAATAAAAAATTGCTTAGAGCGGATGGATTTTAAATGATATTTTGTTTTGTTTTAACTTTAGTCCATTTATTATGTACTTCATCGGTTACCGATTATCAGTTTTTGGGGAAGACAAGGATTCTAAGCAATAAATCGTTTAATTGTACACAATACTTTCGAATATCAAACGTTAAGTTAAGAGAATGTTAACGAAGACATAAACACTAGCAAAAGCCTTTCGTAGCCAACAGAGGGCAGAATGCATCTGTTGTGGTTTGTGCAAAAACTTCCGGGCTCAGTCTTCATATTTTGACTTTATTCGCTTCGTTGTGCCACTCAATCTTCATATTTTGACTTTATTCAATTCGTTGTGGCACTCAGTCTTATTGTTCAGGTGCTGCCATCTGGATGGCAATAGTTAGCGGTTAGTCAATGCTGCTTTTTCTTTTTAATTTAATACAAGTAAATTTCATTCATATATATACATACATATATATCTATGATTACATTTTTTAAGAATCAAGCACTCGTTAGTAACGTTTTTCACAATTTAATTCAAATTTTTGATGACTATTATTAGCTTGGAAGCGACGTACATTCATTTTTATATTTCCTGTATGGAGCAATTACTTATAGCGCTTGAATAACAGTTGATGGATTTTTTATATAAATCTTGATTTTTATTGAATTTTGGTTTGAAAGGTTCGTTACATTTCGGACATCTCCTCAAACTTCCTTTAGATGCTAGAGAAGAAAAAGATACTTCAATTAGTGAATAATTTAAAAATAATTTTCTTTTTAAAATGGATTGAAATTATTGCATATTCAAGACTTTAAACATTTAAAGAAAGGAATGGTATAATGTACATTTTGCTAAAAAAATATGCTCCGCAAATTGACTAACAATTTGGGAATTGCTTGGGCAAAATACTTGCATAATAATACATCTATCTACGAGCTTTTGTAAGCACTAAAATGAGTAATCAACGGAGTCAAAACTCGTACTTAATAGGGTAAAAGTCTTGCTTAACAATCGTCGAATTAAAATCCTTGGCACGTTACTTCTGCAACAAGAGTTCCTCTTCTGGGAAAGGTTCCAGAAAAGCATCGAGATTTAATGGATGATTTTAAATTACTAAAACTAAGTGCCGGTTCTTTAGCTTTCAGACGTAAACAAACACGTACTGTCTATTTTGCATAAGTATATGTAATACCCGCTTAACGTAACCAGACACGTATTGTATATTTTGCATAAGTATATGTTATACCTACTTTAGCTTTTGAACGTAAATTAAAGTTATTGATGGAAATTCACAAAAGAGCTGAAAATTATAAGATCAATTAATATTGTTGGAAGTTAACGTTACAACAATGAGAAGAAAAAAAAACAGTAACAACATTACTGTCAGGCGAGACAGACTTTTAAACTTTTTCTGGAGAACCCTATATCAATCTTAGAACTTGAAAGCCAAATCTCCAAATCTAAAGGGAGGAAATCCGGGTCGCATCTCATACCAAATGATCAGTGCGCTTTCTAGCCCAAGTAAAAGGAAATTACTTGACCTATATAACACCATATTTTTTGCTGGTCATATTCCCAACACGTGGAAGTTTGCGGCAGTTGTTCCAGTACCAAAAGCAAAAAATGTTTCCGTAGTATCCGACTAGTGTCCAATTTCCTTACTACCTTGCCTCTCTAAGCTATTGGATAAAACCATGGCATTTAGATTATCTTGGTTTCTCGAATCCAAGAACTTGATTACAAAACAACAAGTTGGCTTTAAGCATGGTAGAGGCTGTATAGATGCTCTTCTGCACATCGATTATTTTATATCCAAAGCAATCTCGGAGCGAAATCATGTCACGATACTGTCAATTGATTTTGAAAAAGCTTTTGACAGAGTGGGCCTTCATGTTATTCTATCTGCCATGAAATCCTGGAAACTTGGACCCAAATTTTTCAATTACATCTAAGCTTTCATGCCACATAGGCGATTTAAAGTCAGAGTCAACGGTCATCTATCTCAACCTTTCTCGCTAGCGAATGGGATTCCACAAACATCTCGACTTTCAGTCACGTTTTTCCAAATTACTTTTAATAAATTAAGTAACATTCTAAGCGGAATCCCCAAAATAGATCATTGTCTCTACGTTGACGATTCGTACACCTTAACAAAAGAAACACAAGAACAGTCGATATTCTCGAGTCTACCATAAATGATATTTCAGCCTGGGCCAACTCTTCAGGCGCGAAAATTTCCATTCAAAACAAAGGTCAAAGAAGATGCACATTTGTAGAAAGCATCTACGTGATGGAGAAAGCCAACTTGTTTACGTGAATAATTTACTTATACAGAATGTAGATACTATCAAAATTCTTGGTAGCACATTCTCTAACAATTACCGTTGGAAACCACATTGTCCCCAGTTAAAGAATTCAATTTTAAGAAGAATTTATACAATACATTGCATGGAAAAATCATGCGCATGTTAACACCTTTGCGTACATTACCAAAATGGTTGTTCTTAGTAATATCGACTACGGTCTGGTAATTTATGGCAATAACTGTAAATCTAATTTAAACATCATAAAACCGATCTATCATCAAGCTATTAGACCCAGTACCTACGCTTTTCGGGCGACGCCCATCAAAATAATTACAGCTGAAACCGGTCTCCCAGATTTGAAAAATGGGCTTTATGAGTTAAAAGCTAAGCTCATCCCTAAACTTCTCAATTCCAACAAATCCGTTCTTGGGGAAGACGTTAAAAAATCTATTGCTGCTAAGAAAACCAAAAGAACATCATCTGCGATTGACTGCTGTTTATATAATGAAAACGAATTGAAAATTCCTGTAAAAATTTGTCGGTATTTTGGACTCAAACCTCCATGGGTTTTAAAAGGATACTCTTGTGATATTTCTCTGTCTAGGTACAAAAAAGAGCTCACCCCTATCCACATCTTCAGGAACCTAGTCGAAGAGAAAATCCAAATACTAGAAAATGACGGTTGGTATCTTCTTTACACTAACGGCTCTAAATCCGTCAATCTTCCATCTTTTTTTGCCGTGGGAGACACTTCAGGGAAAATTTTACTAAATCGCATACTTCACGAAAGTGCCCTCGATGTTCACAACTGAAGCCAGAGGTATACTTCAAGCTGTGAACTTTGCAATTAATAATAAACTCAAAAGTGTTATTGTCACCGACAGCCTATCTGTATTAAGAGCTATTCAAAATCCCTTAATTTCTAAATTGGATACAATTAACTTATTAGAAAATACCATAGCAACATCTGGATATAAGATTAAAATACTTTGGGTTCCTAGTCATATCGGTTTATCAGGAAATGAGCAAGCTGATCGAGCAGCGAAGTCTGCTGCTTCCGCACCTCTAATTATGGACAATATCATGGAAAAGTTGGACCTTCATAGATACATTGCAAAAAAGTGAAAGAAAAAATAATGGAGGCTAATAAACTGTTAATCCGGACCTTGTTGCTCTAATATATCCAACTAATATTGGCAAAGTCAAGATTAGAACATTTGCTAGGATTCGCCTTGGGTATACCATTGCAACACACCAATGGATACTCAAGAAATCTTCTGCCCCTGTCTGCAGTTGTGGGCAAATTCTTTCAATAAAACACCTTCTTTACGACCATGTAAATCTTGCCCTTATTAGAAGAATCATATTTGGATCAACTAATTCTACAGACATCCTGAAATCAGCTACCGAACATAACATCAATTTAATATATAACTTTATTAAAACTACTAAGCTTAGTATTTAATCTAAGTTTCTGAAAAAAGAGCCGATAGCCTTTGATGCTAGTGCTCAATTAATTTCTCTAGTCTAAGAATTGATCTCATTAGTGTAGAAAATATAATAATAATAAAATGGATTCTCTGAAAAATTAGAATCATAGACGAATTAAAATCATTACATGGCAGCTATGTCGATGTTGTAACATAAATGTTTGTAGCAATTTCATCAATATTGATAACAATGAGTTGAATACAGATTTGTTTTACTTAACATAGCTTTATTTGAAAGATTATCGAGAATGTGTGCAAATATCAGCAGTTATTGTTATCAATAATTTCCTGTATTAGTATCGATATTTTATTAATGCTTTCAAACTGAAAATAATCGTCTTAAAGACGTTTGGCAAGTTACTAATTTTTCCGGAAGCAACGATGCTGCTTTACTCCGTTGCATAGATATATAATATATATCACTAATTTAACTTATTGTCTAGTGACTTATGCGTATCACTAGTACGATATCATGTCATAAAAAGGCATTTTCTCAACAATAGTTGATTTTTTAACAGTATAAAAATTAATTCTTTTTGTAATAAATAATATAAAATTTTCACTCCAAAAAGTATGCTTTTCTAGATTGCCATAAAATTAATAAAAACTTTTTAAATGCAACAGTTTACTAAATAGGCTAATAACTGTTCGTTTGTTCAAACATAGATATTGTATTACTCTTTTTATATAATAAGACGATACGATACACTTGGGTATAAAAATAAACCGTATAAATCAAAACTTATAATGCAAACAAACTGAAAGTGTGAGAGCAAGGGAGCAAAAAAACTGAAATAAGCACCGTTACGATATGTATGTGTAAAGGCCAACCACGAGAAACATATGGATGCTTGATAAGACTGAAAAGAGAGATAAGAAATGTAAACAAACACGCATTCTCCGTTTGCATTTATATATGTTATACTTACTTTAGCATCACTGTCTTACAATCTATACTTACTTTAGCATATCTGTGTTTAGCAACATATGTCGATTTCAAACGTAATTTATTGTTAATACGTTTGACAGCAACAGCTGAAATGCGCAATGGAAATGAAAACATCAAAACCGGGGCTGTTACAAAATTTAAAAATTTAAATTATGTTTTCAAAAACCAAAGAATTGTGATGACATACTTGTAATTTTTGCTCGTATAGTTGCTATACTTGCATTGGCAGACGGTTAGTACATAAGATGACACCGTTTATCAGAAATTTGAAATAATTTATTTTTTTAATAAATTATATTCCGAGTTGGTTTCATGACGTCTTATTTTAAGCCGGTAAAAGAGAAATTATGTGAATTCTTGTGAAAAAAATGAACTATGTTAGACGTCACATATATAATTAAATACGCACGTATTTTATATGAATGGAAACAGATGATTTACTCAATGGAATAGTTATTAATTAAGAATTTATAATATGATCCGTACATGAACATGTATATTTTTCATAACATTTCACAACAATCTCTTGGGAAATCTAAACGATTGTATGAAGTGAAAGTTGGAACAGATCGTTCTTATCCATCAAATCTTTTAACAGTCCTAATCAATCCTCCAATCAATTCAAAATTGATTAATAATTTTATGAAGTTTTTTAAAGTTTTTATGTATCGTTTACTTGTTTAGGCAACTGCCATATCGAGATGGCAATTATGGCTTTTGCCTCCGTTGTGGTAAATTGAAATAAAAATTAATTATACTTTGCTAATTTCAGTTTTACTTTAGTTTATTCAATTAACACATTTATTTAACTGATTAACTAATAAAAAAAATGTTATATTGTAGAAATAATTATAATTATATATTATTGTATAATATATATTATTACATATATTTAATTTAAAAAGTACATATATTTAATCTTACTTTTGCATAAACACACCCAATAAAATATATTTATACTTTTTATCCAATTTCCCCGCCATCCATGGGGTATATATTATATAATTATATATGTAATACTACACATGAAACTTCGGTATGGTAATATACACTTCGAAATCAAACTCTCCGATATGTTATGTTATTAACTGTTCTTAGGCTAATACGTTCGCGATTTTCCTAGCCGAATATATTTTCGAAAATTTATTATCAAAATAAGTTCTTCAAGATTCTAAACAAAAAGAACATTTCATTATTATGTTCTAAATCAATTAAAGTTCATCAAATATTTCAAATGTAAAACATTTTACCTTTTTAAATTTTTGTTCTGAATTATGTTAGAAGGCAATAAAAAAGTGAAGAGTTGTAGAACAGAGCATGAAATATTCTTACACTTTTTCTATCTATTAATGCTTAGGTTTAACTTCGTTTATCAGCACATTCCAACTAATCTTACTCTTTTCGTTTTTAAGTATCGTAATCTTTCGTTAATTATTATATTTTCAATACCATACGCATGGAAATAATGGCAAATGTAATTTTTGTGTCAATCAATTTTTATATAACAAAACTTAATTTAAAAACGTAGACCAAAATTAGATCAGCGAATTAGTAGGCAGTCAATTTAACGCTCTACAGTATATCATATATCATATCTACACGATGCCTGTTTTCTATCTTTAATAAACTAACAAAAAAGTAAAAAAAATGAACAAACATCAGCTCAAATGACCAATTTCTATATATTCCATGGAAACGTAACATATGCAATTTTTATTCGTTACATTTATCAATATAATATTAGTAAACATCAAAGTAATAAAATTTACACTTTGTACTAATTTGTACGATTTTACAGTTTTAAAGCAACAGCATAAAGACTGAGAAACGTATTTATTACTTATAGATTACGGCAACTCTGTTAAGACTTTTCGATTGCTTTTATAGAAAGCTAAAAAAAAGAAAAAATTCAGTCATCAAATAACCGTATAAAAGATCTAATGTGAGAACGGGAGAAAGTTGGAAAAATAGTAAACATTGGGATATCAATGTGCATTTTCTAGCCAAAAAGAAAATTAACTAAAAATAAAACAACACATTACTATAAAGTGAAAACAGAGAAAAAGAAACGTGTGTTTTAATTTTTCCGACAATAAATTTTCTATTAAAAAGTAAATAAGTCTTATAATTTATATATAAAATATATATTCGAAATTTGAAAAAAAAATTTATTATAAAATTCATGTCACAAATCTGTGTGCAATTTAGAGTTTGTCATGAAAACCTCCATAAAAAAATATAAAGGGAGGCAAAGAAGATATTATTTAAGTCAGAGAATATAATAAAAAGAGAGTTTCATGTGAAATTTGTAAGAGCATCTGTGAAATGTGGGAATAAGTGAACGCATGGGCTTTGTTAGTAGAGATGCCAAGATAATGTAGTCGATGCAAGGATAATATTCTAAATTATGGACAACGAGAATTTTTTATTTTTTTTCTGTAAAACATTAACTATAAACCAAATAGGATTTTGAGATGCTATTGTGAGCTTTAATGTAATACAATGCAAATAATTACTGCATAAATATTGTTCAAGCTTAAGATATCTAACGTTTTTCTGATTTGAAAACTCGTGTGCAGATATGCTTTTTCTTTAGTCACTTAGAGGTTTTTCATCAACTAAATTTGTTGATATGTAATTTGAAGTCGGTCAGACGGATTTGTTATAATATAAGCAATAACAGATAATCAACTACCAGCCAAGGGAATATCACATAGTAACTTATGCATTTCGACTGTTATTAACATCAGACTCTTTGTTATTGAAGATTAAAAATAAAAAAATTACCAACTCTGCAGACATATACATGGTAAAACTAAGTTCACACAAATTAGAAAAACTACGTTTTCTTTTGTTTTGACCAGCATTAGAAGGTGTGACGATACTCTTCATACTTTGGATGCCAAACGACTCGTAGCAATATTTTCTATAATTCGCTCTGTTAAGCCAAATATACATAATTAAAGAGCGAAGCATAAAAAATTTAGAAACCTTAAAAGGCGCCTCCACTCACGAGAACTACACAATATGAAATTATTTTAAAAAATGAATGAAGTAAATCTCGCAGGTCATATGTCCGCCGTAATATTATGTTGCAAACTAGCGCTGCTAATTATTCCTACGATAAGAATATTTTGTTTTCGAATTTGGGAAAGAGTTGAAATTGAACTGCATCAGTTCAACTAAGATAATCAAAACTTTATGCTCATCTTTATAATTATTATTAAACCATTTTTCGTTATTATAACTAATTTCTCAAAGTACGTATCGCATAATGCTTTGAAATCACCGATGGTAACCCAGATGTGTGAAGTAAGGTATTGAATCAAATTGCCAAAAAGAAATTACGGTACAATTCGTAACAGATAAATAAGAGAAAAAAATGTGTGCAATGTCGCGTTTGCTAATGGGGAAGAGAGGGAGAGAGAGAGAGAAAGAGAAAGAGAGAGTGTGTCTGATAAAATAGGACGATGTGAATACATGTTAATGTAGTTTGTGTTTCAAGGATTTTTAGGGGGCAAAATGGAAAGAAAAAATTGAATGAATATACTTGAGTGTTTGACCTGACTGAAAAATACTAATAATTTTAAAAGAAATAATTAAAACAATTGTCGTTAGTTAAGTTTAACCGTATAGCCTAAGCTAAAAAAAGACGATAATCACTTATATGCTATACAATCATTTAAATAATAATGAAACTTCATTCACTATCATTATTATTATTTCTATTTACATAGTTAGCTTTGCTTGTGTTTTACAAATTCGATTAACAACAGTAAAGAAGAATAAAAGCTACAATAAGCAAGCCTTTTAAATAACTCTTCAAAGAATTAATTCGTTAGTAGCGCGTCCAGCATTTCAATAAAACATTTTGTTACAATCATGCAAAGACGAAGTTTTATATATGCAATGTTTTAAAACGAATCTCGGATACCTTCCACATAAGGGAAGTATATGAAAAATGTTTTTTACAGTTGTGTTATTATTAAATAATAATGTTAATAAAAGTTTATGCTAAACTTCATGTCTGCTGTTGAAAATTTCAACTTCAATCGCTTTCTTACGAAATCTTATAATTATAAGCAAGTCAAGGTTCGAGCTTCTTCCTAAACTTTTATAAGTGAGATTTCTATCAATATGTCGATTAATCTGATGGCTACCTCCGTATGATGTGACAGTAATTAGTATGTCTTTGTCTACCCTTCGAGGACAATGGATTGTTTTTCTCCTAATAATACAAATTTATTTGTTCGCTTAGCTTCTGCTAGGACGAGCTATAGTAAACTAGGAACCCGGATAAGCTAGAATCGCCTGGGCGTTCTATTTGCTTCGTCTTTGCTTTGACGACAAAACAGTCTAGGCGTCCTTCTCTTGGACACTTCAGAGAATCACTCGAATAAAATGAACATACTAAATAGATTTATAATAAATTCGCGATGGGAGTCTTGTGATTTTTTCTAATAATTTTTGTTGCATTTTAATCGGTTTTTATGCGGACTGCAGTCCTGCTTAATCAACAGCTGTCAATGCAAAAGAAAGACTTATTGGAAACAGTAAGACTTACAAGTTTCTAAGAATTTATACTTTTTTAATGGTGTGCCGTAGATATACGTGATCGTTACAAATGAAATTTTAAATTTAATACACTCCAACTTTCAATGTCGTATTTAAATCAAGTAACGTGCATACAGCAAAAGGCATCTTGGAATTCATTAGTTCCTCAATTCCATATATATTTTCTATAAGCAATGACAACATTATTAATAGCAGAAAAATTTTAAAATAATTTAAATATAAGATAACAATGGCGAGCAAATCAGTGGGTAATAATAATTTTCAGTTAACATTTCGAATATCCAACAAAGACCTTAAATAGGAAATATTTGCGCCCTCAGTTGCAGAAATAATGTTATTAACATTTTTTTTTTAGAATTTCTTTACTTGTAACCTATTTAAATTAAACATTCAGCAGATGAGCTAAGAATAATAGTAAAATAACAAAATCGCTAAATTCCAGTGAATCTAAAAAATATACACTTATTTAATTTTTGACTTAAGGTTTTGACATTATAGCATCAGTATTGAGGTTATATGAAGGGATGGTCTAATATTTGATGTCTTTTCATTTAAAATTAAAAGTTTTATCTTTTCTGTCAAATGTTTTAAATTTAATTACATTTCTTGTCCTTATGGAAAACCTTTTACTATAGATAGAAAAAGCTAGAAAAATTTATGTTATTTCAAATCATCTTTGAAAATGGCCGAATATGATATGCTTTTAACAAATTTTTGGATAGCTATTTACATCTAATCAAATAAATTTCAATTCTCGAAAATACTGTTTGGCTGATTGACATTGACTTCATATGTCTGATTTAAATGATCTGAATAAAGTCTCAATTTGATCAAAATTAATATACAGTGAGGGATCAGGTCGAAAAGCGTTTTGAAAATTAAAATTTGTGCAACAAAATTTAGTCAGCTTCTAATTATATTTTTTTCTCTTAGGCGTCGTATATATCGATGAGTACTTTCTTAAAATGATGGAAAAAGTTTCGGTTTTATCTCCTAAGAATATGCGGCTTTATGTCCTAACAATACGCGGCATCCCGAGGTTTAATAAATTTTGGAACGGAAAACTACTGTCAACCACAGTTGTGATATTTGTGCTTTGAAACGCAATACGTTTTTTAAAAGTTTATATTCAATTTGTGAAGTATTTTTTTATAAGGAATTGTTTAAAAGGGTTCTCAAATTATACAAAAGTTCTTCTTCTGGCATTTCAATGTTTTTAAATGTAATAAAAACAAACAAAACAAAAAGAAGTTTAGAATTTCGAATTATTGCATTACAGTCTCTTTTTCATTTATTGTGAAAACTACTTCCGAGGAAACTTTCAACTTTCTTCTAAGATATGTGTAGCAATAATGATAAAGCAAAATAATTTTTGCCTGGGATAAAGTAATAAAGTTTACAGTCCACTTTCTCACTATGCTAAGTCACGCCAGTTTTGAAAGTTGATCTATAGATATCCGTTAAGAGTATTTAGCCACTAGTTTGAATTTCATGTCTTTCAGCACAAGATGAGGCAGACAGAAAAGTGGATGTAACTAGAACAATTTACAATATTACACTTAAGAAAATGCACAATATTTGGTTATTAAATAACGAGGCCATTTCATTTGAATTTATACATCCTTAATTATTATCCCCGTCAATATACACCTCCCCTTCATTCCTACAATACTCCATGCGAGTCTACCATTGTTCGAAACAATGCTGGTCATTTTCGTCTCTGAGCTCCTTCATGGAGCACGCTGCTTTTTCTAACACACTTTCAGCGGCCTGATATTCAACATGCGCCGTTTCACGCTACACAGCTGACGGTCGCGCGTATTTGGCGCATGCGTATTTCTGATGTAGATTCACCCGTCGCTTTATTTAATAGCCGTACCTCGTTTTTACTACTGTCTGAATAAATAAGAAACCGTTTTAATACTGCTTATCGCGGGAAATCTTAAAGCTTAGCAAATTGAAATTAGAAGAAGAATCTTTAAAAATATACTTTTAATTGATTCTGAAGAATTCACTCTGATAATTAGTTAGAATTGTTAGTAAAAGCGAAATATAACTTCAACGAAAAAAAAATTATATGTTTTTAACTCTGCGTTTCTATTTTTTTTTACTTACCACAAAATCTTTAACCGATTTGGAAACGAAGGTATATAAACACATAAAAATTCCTAAAAAGGCGGAATATGACAAATTCTAACGAATTTAAATATTCGAAATTAGACACATTTAGTATTTGAAAGAAAAGAAGGACATTTAATAATTTTAAAAATTGCGCAATTTAATGTCAAGTCTAGCTCGACATAGAAGAGTTGGTGCTACACTCTACATAGGAGTGCAGAGTTAATAGAAAATATTTTGCAGGAACCCTCAAACATTTCTACGTAAATACAAAGCAACTTTCGTAATAGTATCTCATTTAACTTTACATGTTTTGAGGTCCAAATGTGGTATTCGCGTTCTAGTCTCTTTTGGCTTTTCAGTTTTGGCGGGAGAAAAGAATTAATGCAAATAAAAATGACTCGGTTGTTCTCAAAGCAAACATATTTATCTGTGCGATATCTCTTAGCTATCCATGCATTAAAAGCATTGGGATAAAAGGGATTGAATTTAGTGTATTGGGATGGGCTCACAAATTTTCACTTTAAATCCTCTCGTTTTATCCGTTTGAAACTGTCTTAATATGTTTTGATCGATTTTATAAAAAGTATTCGAAACAGTGCTTAACATTTCCAACTTCCAAACAGTAGAAAAAAAACAAACACATCAGCATTTTTCGATCTGAAGTTTATATTAGAAATGGATTTGAGTCGAATATCTATTAGAGAGACCTAGAAGTTTGAAATGAAAATATTCCCAAGCCTATAATTCATTAGGTCACGTTCAATTACAAAGCTTTTGACTTGGCTTCTACTCAAGACTGATTAAGCTTAAGACGAATCTTTGCTTATTTATTTAATTTACACACATTAGCTACGGAAGTGGTCTTAGTTTAAGAGCATAAATGTTCATCTTTTTTAATTGTTCCCAATAAGAATGTTATGGAAAAATAATAAAGTAAAATTACCGAAAAAAAGAAGCTCCAGATAATCTTTTTAAAATCAAAAATACGAATTAACCTGATATGGATAATCGTATGGATAAGAATTGCTTACAAAAGGTGCACAAACAAATTTCGCTTTTTTTTTCAATTTTTTAATGCCCATTCCTTTATAAATTATTTAAAAATAACTTTGCTACCGAGAATTTATTTTAAAAGTAACAAAAAGCTTCAATGAATTTATTATTTATTCATACTCATGAGATAGTAATTGGCCGGTCGGCTACTGCACAAATAATATGAATATTACGGTATTTATGACAAATATTTTGCCACCCCAAGCGATGCCACTTTTGACAGCGACAGCCAGTTCTCTTTTCATATAACAACCACCGGTTTAAATAGTGGAAAAAGAAGTGACGATGACGGCTACCGGCTGTATATAGTTCGCATGTGTAAATATATAAATTGTATAGGAGCAACAACAATAACGCAATGTCTACACAAATTATTTAACAAGAAGTAAATATTCACGAGTAGAAAATAGAAACAACACAAGCGCAAGGAAAACGTGCATAAAATTTTGTTTTCAATGCTTAACAAAAAGAAGAATGCGTTATAATTTTATACAAAACAAACTAAAAGTTAAGGGGGTAGAAAAACATAGGGGTAAAGATAAGAAATTACGCTATCAAATATATTATTCGTTTGTATAAATTGTCTTAGAAAAGTACTTAGGAGAGATACATACGATAATATAGGTACAATAAATTGTTAAAAACTAGATTTGCTATAGCTCTGACCTTTAAATTCGTAAGTAAGATTATTCATATATAATGTAAACACGATTTTTATTGAGAAAAAATTAAATTTTCTAATATAGAGACCATAATTTCATGGGTCAATTTGAATAATTTTTTTGTCTATTGTATATTAAACTAATTTTGTATTATAATATGTCAAGGAAAAAGTTTGTGGCGTTATTCTTAATATATAACTTAGATTCCCGTAACTTTAGTAAACCTAACCTTGTCAAGCCAAACTACAATTCGTATAAATGGAGACGACTAATGCAAATAAATATATTGTACAATTTTTCAATTCAGTAGAAGTCAAAATTCTGACAAATTGTCAAGCAATCTGTAAATTTCTTCAAAATATTGGTGAGGGATCGATACATCATATTTCATGACTTCGTTGTAGAACTAAACTAAACTTCGAAACATTGGATACAAAGAGACATTCGATGATTGTATAACACATGAATTAATGATGAAAAATTTATCTTTGCGAAATATTTCTCTTTGTGAAACGGAGCAAAATTGTAGACATTGGTAACAGGAATTGAAAAGTTAGTCAAATAATGTGACAACAGGGACGCGGTTCAAGATGAGATATAATGGACAAACGAAGACAAAACCCGGAGAAACATCACGTAAGATAATGCTTCATGTTTGGTTCGATCTGTCAATCTTCCCTGTCAGTAATTAAGATGATGAAAATGCGCAATTGTTGTAAAGCCTCCAGCGCTAATGAATAATGGTTCCGGGAAAATTGCAAAAGCTCTAAAATTTTAACGCAACCTCCGTACAACCCATACCTTGCTCTGTCTAATTATCATTTCTTTCTTTGCCTGCTTTCGTTGGTGTAAAGATGGCTTACAAAGAATCCTGCGTAAAATCAATAGGTTCAGTATTTTAGCCGAGAACTGTAGAAGTTTTGCAGCAATAACCTAAAGCTTTTATCAGAAAAACGACAAAAGATTATCAACCAAAATTGCATGAATTTGGTCTAATAAATTTCGCTTAAGATGCATGAAAATCTGTTTAAAAAAAGCCAAGAACTTTCGCTTAAAATGTCCACCGCTTGTAAATCGAAAAAATTTAACTAACAAGCTAAACATATGAATACCGAAGGAGCGTTATTATACTGAAAATTACTTACTGTTAATATTGAAGATGTGGGGGCTTGATTCATGATTGATTCATGGATTCACCTGGTCAGATACTAAACAGACAAACGGACAAAAGACAAGCTGAAGAAGTAACGTCACTATAAATTCTTCAGAAAATCGAATTTATTGTTATTTGTTTAATAGATGCTTTGAACCTTCTAGAATACATAGTAAAAAATTTATTACCTCTTTACAATTCATTCATCTTTTCCGTAAGTGCTCCAAGAAGAGTCACAGCACTTGATGGGAAGTTACGAGCCAATCTCTTGGCTATTGATTTCTAATTTCTCTAATGCTCTAATCAATGTCTTCAGATATTGTTTGGGATCATTTCAAACTACTTTCAGACAAAAATATGTTAAGGTAGCTTCACCGTCACGATGGCTGAATAAATATAACGCTAAAAGCGATTCGAGCGAAAGCAAGTGTTTTTATCATGAAATTAAATATTCAGAATGAAGTTTTTTGACTTGATTATGAATTCGGCTATAGAATTATACATTTTCTTGGCTTTTTCTCTATCATTTCGCAACATGTGAAACGGAAAAGGTGCGTCTCTGTCTTTGACGCATGTAGCGTAAGACGCATTTTGGAGCAAAACATCATCGAGCAAAAAGAATGAAGAGGAATATTTGAGCATGCAAGGTCTTTTTTGTGGTCTTGAGCCGATTGCAGGCTAACAGAAAAAAATAATAGAAAATATATCATAACAGAACACATACCACGGTTTTCTTGAAACACGATTGTTAAAAACTGCATTCTCTAGCTAAGTATAATAGTAAAAATTTTAATTTTTTTCATTTCAACTTACTACGGTGTCTTTAGAACAATATTTTCCAATGAAATACGTACGATGTTTCAATATTTTTATTAACAAAAGAGTGAGTGCCTTTTTGTGTTGGGAAATATAACTTTTCCATTAACTTATTCGCCAAACAAACAAAAATCAATACGTCTAAAAAATCCTATATACCCCAGATAGATATAGATAGAAATGTAGATTAAAAGTATTTTTTGTTTCGCAGGCGTTTTGCGCTAAAGATGTCTTTAGAGATTGGCTACGGTGTTGCCATTTTTTAATATTTTAGAAAATGAAAAATTTTTTTTTTAACCTCACTCAGATATTATTGTCCCACCTTCACTTCCATCCAAAAAAAAAAAACAAAAAATTTGTCGAAAAACCTCTTTTTTTTACCGATTTAGAAAACGATTCTAAATCGATAGGCATAACAAAAATGGATCTATACCCCAAGGGCATTTGGATTTCGCAAATATCTATGTAAACTTAATTTATCTTTTTAATAAGTGGTGCATGAAATAACGATTCTGAAACGATTTATGTCAAAATGGCGCTTAACATCTTAAATCGCTTTGTTTGCATGTTGTGCTCCAAGCGTGTAAGGTATAAAAAGAGAAATAAATTAAAAAGCTAGTATATCTATTAAAATGAGGACTTTTGTAAACCAATTTAGTGAGGATAAGAGCAAAATTTTGGCAAATTTTTATTAAACATCAAAAGGCAATTTTAACTACAGTTTTCATTCTTAAACAATATATACATTTATGATAAATGTTTTTTTTAATCAAACTAATATCGATAGTTAGTTAATCACATACACTGATAAGGGATATGAAACTTAGATAAAAGCAAAAGTTTAAAGCACCAATGACTTTACAAATGCGATCGTAAAATTTTATCTTTATCGTATTAGTCAAAATGTTTGCGTTTCGTCAATTTTGTTTATGTACCCACAAGTTTATAGTAAAATATAAATAATATAAAATATGAAAAATAATAGATTTTAATTTTTGTTCTTTTTATTTTTTATGTAATTTTTTCAGAGTATTTTTTTTCTTGTTTTTCACTATTTAAGTTATTTTAAGTTAATCAAGGCTTCTTAAAAACCCTAAGAACGCAACAGCATTACCATCGATATAACTTGAACCACCTTTAAAGGAAGCACAACAGTATTTGAAATTTGAAGAAAACACATTCAAAAAAGATATTCAAATTCTTCAAACAAAATGATGAACATGGACATTAGTGTAACACCAAATTATTCATATATTTTTGATTTCGAAAATGATTTCATCCATCAACGCACACGCAAATGGATGGTCGAAAATTGGACGTGGGTTTTTTACTATTGCGGAATTTACATGTTGGTGATATTTGGTGGACAACATTTTATGCAAAATCGTCCCAGGTAAGCAAAAAAAAGACCGCTGACAAATTTCCGAAACTTTCATTCATCACTTATTTATATATTATATATATATATATATATATATATGTGTGTATATATCAAGTAGCTCCAAAATATTTTGCGACTTTTCTGGCAACTACAAGATTTGATTTACCAACCTTGAACGTGTAGGGGTTAACAAAAGCCATTCGCCGCGTATTGGACCGGCTATTGTTTGTTTTACGACTCATGAAAGCTTTGATAGAGGACATGAATAGGTTTTCTCATCTCAATCACTAATAGCAAAGTTTTTGTTTTCTTACACAACTAAGATTTTATATTTCCATTGTTCTCAGAAAAAACCTTGAGCTTAAGATAAATTGATTTTTTATCCATCAAACCACCTGATGACACATTAGCTTTTTCATTTCATGCGTAACAATCTCAAAGAGCTCTTAAAGAGTATGCATACTCAATAAGTGTTGAATTTCGAATTATCCATTCATTAGTTTATTTATCAACCAGTTAAACATGAGTACGCGGATAAAATTTCCGTTAAATTATTTCTCATTTTATTGAAAATTTTACTAACAATGTACTAAAAATGGTTGAAATTCTATCCACAGTCAATAAAAAATTGAAGTAAAAAAATTCTCCTTTTACAGTTCTATTTAAGCTAAAATATCAAAAAATCAATTATGAAAAACGATTCTTATTAATGGAAACTATTGTTCCGACCCGGGTATAGATACTCTTCCTGTATATGAAACTAATATGTATTGTCGGTTGTGTTAATGAATCTAGCATTTTACTCGATTTTATCGCGTGCGAACTGCAATATTGTTCACGCGTTTTGAGTGAAATCTTACGTCTGGCTATGTAATACGATCGCATTTAAATTGCTATAATAGCTAAGGGACAAAAACAAATTGAAAGAAATAAAAAATAAACATAAATAAATAAATGAGGACGGACACCTTCTCTTCAATAACAAAGCATAATCGATTAAAAGTCTTGAATATATTGTATAGTAGTTTGATTATAAGCTTAAAGTGAATGCAATTGGGATTGGGCCCGGTAACATGTCAACAATTCGTCAGAAATCGTTTGCAAGTGCTTAGTATTTCATTTTTGTTAGAAATTTTTTTTAGTGTTGTGTGCATTATAGCATTCGGTCAAAGCCGAAAAATGCAGGCCGACTTTAAAATGAAAATTTTTGTACATCACATCAAACGTTTAGTTCGCTTTGAAAGCTTCAAGTTATTATTAAAACGTAAGGCTTCAGTTTTCTATTTCAATTTTGCGAATTTGAGAATTTCACAAATAACAGATAGTCAGTCAAATTCTGGTGTCGACTCAGAATATCACGTTAAAATCAAGATCATGTTTATCACTGCCTCTGATTATGTACACACGTGTGCATATGTATGTATGTTGCATTTATCTAGTAAATATTGAAAAAAGAATTCCAATGAGCTTATTATTACTGTTTTCATTAATTAAGTAATAAATTCCTTTGACGAAGATTTATATAAATAATCATTCCTCTAATGTGATAAGCAAAACCGGAAAGATATTCACAAAAGGCAATTAGATAATAAAACGAGATTTTAGAGAACAATAATTTAAAAATATTTTATTCAAGTATAGCCATTTTTTTATTTTATTCAAGAAAATGACTGAAAAATGAATGAAAATTAAGCAAATAATAAAACTTATTATATTCGCTAAGATCCTTGAATACTCATCACCTAAGTAATACGCATATATACGTGTATGTGTTAGTTATTGGTTATTGATGTTAAGGGAACGATTTTGTTGTGGTTCTCACGGAGAGTCTTGAAATAGTTTGGGTGTAATAACACAACAGGTATAACATATAGAGTAGAGTATTAGAGTAGAAACGTGAATCGATTTGTTCATCTTCGTTTGCCTATCTATCTAATGTTGGAGACCGTAAACATGCCACAGAAATTAAGGTAGGAAGCTAAACATTTGAAACAAATATATTTATGGAACCTATGAAAAATGTTGTCCTAATACTTAATGAAAATATTTACAAATCCTGATCAAAATTAACAAGATACGTACGTATCACCCTGCAATTCTAATAGATTGCTTGGAATGTGACGAGTATCAAAGATTCGACCTGTGAAGAGCACAACTTTTTCTATATGTTCCAGACATTAAGAAAACCCTAATCCTATTAATGAAGTGAGATATAATCTTAAAAATTATTCGTAATTCGCCTTTTGATAATATTTAATAGCAGTAATGACGTAGCGTTTACGCTTGACGACAATCAATGAAGCAAGATGTACACGGTTACGGCTTTGAGCCAAGTTATCTATTTGCGTCATTTTTTATTTAATTCTTCTAACTCTCTATATAGGCTTTTGCATATTTATTGTTGTTTTCTAATTTAGTGAACAATTACATCGATATAATAGATAGTTGTCGTTTTTTTTTTCTTTCGCACATCTGTGTAGGATACATAGTGTGTAGTAACTTCTCGTTTAATGTATCACAAAGTTTATAAAATGCTCAGTCTTTTCATAGGAAATAGTTTTTTCACATAAAAACAAAAAAATGATATCTGGAAAATACTGAGACTCTGTCAAAATAACTTAGCCACCAGACAAGTTTAGAGGATATAGTCGGATAAGGTCGGGCCTTAAATATCATACACCACTACTACAATTCTTCGCTTATTTTCGTTGCAAAAGATCGAAAATTATATCTTGTTGCCATATAAAGACCTATTTTTCTTGAGAAGTGTTTGAAGGGATAGGATCCACAAAATAGACCAATGTGGTCTAACTTTTGCATAATAAATTTGTAGGACAAATGGCTATTTTCGGATTAATCTTTGCCATGAAGGACTAAAATTTAGACCCTGTTGTCTTATAAAAGGTTACGTTTCGCAAAAATTTTATGTGGAAGATTATTCAAAAAATAGCTGTATTCAGTCGGATTTTTCCATATTTATTAAGTATGTCAAAATATTATTTTTCGCTACTTTTGCTCGAGAATAATTTAAGATCATAAATTCTTTTTATGTAATGATTTATTAAGAATAGAGCGTTCAATATATGAGAAGTAATCGTAAAATGGATCCGATCCAATCCACTTTCAAATAGCGCTCTTCGGGCAATGAAAACATTTCAGGGTACTGAAATTATTTGAAACACGGTGCATGAGGTGTTGAAATTGATTCAAAAACTGATTTCAATTCAATTTGTATAATAAAAGGTGAATCTATTTCAAATCCTTTTGTATGTTGCATGCATTCAAAAAAATTTGATACATCCCTACCACAAGTAGTGTAGAGGCGTAGAGTAAAAAGTATTTTAGGTTTTCAAGAAAAATTGTCTCTTCTACAGTAAATAGAAGTTCTCAATCAATATAAAAACATACATATTGAAAATACTTCGCAAAAAAAAAAATCGAAAATTTCTTCACATTTTCGTTGATAATCGGTGACGTATTAAAACTTTGCACCTTTTATTGTGGCGGAGAAATCATTTCAGATCGATTTAAGCTTGTCTATCTGTACGTGTGATGTCTTTCTATGTATGTATATATCCAATTTAAAGCTCGTCCTTTTTTTACCCATATTATGCCTTATTTTAAAAAATTTCTTCTATGAAAAAAGATTTCGATTTAAAAAATTTGGTTCGAAAGAGTCAATTTGTTGAGTTCCCTCTCGTATAAACAACACTCTTTAAGTAATTTAAAATATTTCATTACCAATAAATTAAAATATTCCATATTAGTAATTTAACATAAAAATTATTTGCATCCAATTTGTATCGCGTGGGTATGTTTTTTCGATCTTACGCATACAATGGCTCCGATAAAAGAATATAACAAAAGGTTCTAATTTTAATATTCTATAAATCTTTGAGCCACGTACGTGTATTGTTTAGACTTCTTCGGATATAAAGGCTCTCATGAGCAATAAACTTTTATATGATAAAGAAGTGTGATTTCTAACATTTTATGATGAAAACAGATGACAAATAATAAGATCCTTGAGAAGGAAAGAAAATTTTCTAAATTTGGAGTGTATCAGTTTACGTTATAGACTAACTATGTATAGAATGGTTTCCATTAAAAGTATATTTTATCGTAAAATTAGTTGAAATCTTAAACGAAATGGTGCGCGGTATTTAATGATCGGCTTTGTCTAACTCTAATACTTTTAATTGTTTTTTTTTTTTTTTTGAATACATTGAATCAGAATTGTTGAATGAAGTCAACCATTAATAAAATTTTCTAGGTTTGATGAAAAAATGTTTACTAGATATAGAAACTTTCATGAAATATTATAAATTTTTATTTTGCGCCAATCAAATGAAACCCTTGAACCTTGTGAATATTGCTTTATATGACAATGTTTACTTACTTATTTATTAATGTTTCCCCGTTTTATTATTGTTAGTTTTGTCTCGCTCTCTTGTGTTAGTAACATTCTGCCATGTTACCGTCATTTCCAATAACAATAAAATAACAATATGTAGGAAAGCTATAATTACCTTTTAACGAATCGTGGATATTATTTATTTGAAGAAAATAAAAAAAAATTATTAGAAGAATAAAAATATGCTGTAACTGTATTGATTTTTACATGACATTTTTTTTTATGCAATTTTGATCGATGAGCTGAGAGATCGTTAAGTAAGTTATTATCACAAAAACAAGTTGCTAACGAATTAAAACACCCCTGTATAGTGCGATACGAAAATTGAAAAAATGTATGATTATAAAGTAAAAAAGAATTGTTCAAGAACTGCGTATGGTATACGACAGATTCATTTCAGACTTTCTATTCACTAAAATTGGGGTCATTTTTTAAATTTTGCTTTAAAAAAATTAAAAGATTTTTCAATAAATTGTAAATATAAAATTTTTTCAAAAGTAAAATGGAGGTGTACCCACACGCACAAAGCAAATTTTTTTTAAATTTCATTCCTCTTTCATTCCTCTTGCGATATTGCTGTTTGCACTTTTGCACGTGAAACAGCGAACCAAACATTTTCTGGAATTATAACTTGAAATACGTAATGAAGACGAATCTCGCTTCAAAACATACTAGTAAAAGGTTATGACAAAATGCGATCGAAGCCGATTATTATTTCTGTTTTGTGTTTAAGTGAAGAGAGAAAAAGTTGAAGTGTTTTTTCCATAGGTACGCTACAGCGCTGAAATCATGATAAATTCGCCATAATAAGTGGAATTTTCTAAACTAATGTGAAAGAAGTAATCTATAAATTTAACAATTTTATGTTTGCGAAAATTTCTTTTGAATCTTAAATTGTTTATTCGCATCCGATGCAATAAACTGTAAAAAAAAGATCAGCTTTCAATTTCAATTTATAGGTTCTTTATTTCAATTGCAAGACCTGTGCAAAATTTCGTTACAATTTTTTTTTTCTCTAAAGTATGACTAATCAGTTATGGGATGCTTTTATACGTACGCACATTATAGATATCCTAACTAAGTTTAACTCAACAGTGTTTTTGCTTACAATCAACTACTTGTTAATTTCATCTATCATTTTCTTTAAATATTCCAGCTTCATTCTGAGAAGTTAGCTGATCGTTTTTTTTTTTTTAGTTTTTTTATTTTTCTTTTTAACGTAATCGTTTAAATAGTAAAAGATTTTCAAAGCAGAATATTTTAGAAATGATTTATTTCGTTGCATTAGTTGTTTTCCATTTAAGGCAGTAACTGTTTAAACACATTTTACCCGAAATATATAAATATATACGTGTTCATGCGTTTGCAAACGTATGCATAAACGTTTTTAAAAATGAGTTTCTTTTAATGAAGAAATTATGGAAAAGTATGTCGCACATATCACAGTTTTGAAGTCTATAAAAAGTCAATAAAATTTATGTACGCATGTACGTACATACATCAAATTGCTTATATGTAAGGGCTTTATTACGTTATAATGATAATCACCTGTCTTTGAAAGCCATGTAGAATAACGAAAATATATTAAACTTGTCAATTCATTTGCTTACATTACATTTCGATTAGACTAAAAATTTGGAAAATTACCCAAACATAACGCTATGAGATGATGATGACCGATAAAATGTTTCCTGTTGCCGTTGCTTCTATTAGAAACGCGAAAATTGAGAAAGAAAGTAGTGGATATTTGATCAACTTTCATTAGTTGAAAGAATAAGAAAATCTCGGAAAAATCCAAAATAGCCCCAATCCAAATACCACAATACTTCAATTAGCAAACAATTACATAAGGTACCGGATGTTCAAGATAAATCACAAAAGGCATTGTTTTAGTTATAATATTTTAAAGCAACGCGTTTGTTTAGCGATTTCATCCGTTAATTTTCATCATTCATATCATTCATAGTAAAGAGTATGTTTATGTAGATTCGTTGCTAAAACTCTCGTGTTCGATACGTGTGTCAAAATTTATTTTGCACTTATTATTGTTTTGAAACAAATGCTTAAACTGTTGCTCTAAGATTTGTCTTATAAGTGCTTTCAATAAGTTACTATGTAAAAATCCTTGAGATATTCGTTGTAACGATGTTTAACATACAGACATACAGATGAGATGAAATAATGTAAACTTCGATTATATGAAAAAGATATAAAAATCAAAATTAGTAGTCTTTGCGATCTCCTATGGAAATTAACAAATCGTGAGAAGAAAACTTTATTACGAATTTTCTTTCACAATGTGAAGATCTTGTTTTTGATTCATTTCAAATAGAACGAGATGTTTAAATATAAATAGAGATATTTTATAAGCGAATTACATGAGCAAATTGAATACAATCTCACCATCTAATCATATGATGTTCTCAAATCAGTTTTAATCACATAACTATAATATATAAAAACTTATACTATATTTTATACTATATGAAAACTCAAATATATTTTCGGATAATGCTTGATTTACTTCCAAGTTAAATCTTCTCTAGACTTATATATATATATAAACTAAATACAGAAGCAACAGGATAAGCATACATGTTAAAGAGGTCAACGAAACCATCACTAAAACATAACAATAATCAAATTTAGAAAAAATTGTTCTTAAGTAGATTTGTTAAGAGAAAAAATTTCCATTTAACACCCAAAAGAAAATGAAAAAATGAAATCTGTATTATAGCAAAAA
This sequence comes from Glossina brevipalpis, assembly GCA_000671755.1. Lineage (NCBI taxonomy): Eukaryota > Metazoa > Arthropoda > Insecta > Diptera > Glossinidae > Glossina > Glossina brevipalpis. The sequence goes on from KK351041.1 coordinate 1,672,989, forward strand.
TTAAAAATGAATCAATTAATGTTACCGCTAAGAGATTATAAGAAAAAGGCGCCCTCCTATAAAAATGTGCGCACCGCTTATGCCACGAATTTTAAACGTATTGACATGTATTTAAGTAAAAAATCAACTCCATCCTCAGTCATAAGTGGTAAAATTTGGTAGTTGGTAAACATTTTCTTGGCCGCAAAATGAAGATATCGGCTTCGAAATTGGCAAAAACAGTGGAAGTTCTTTCACTGCCACGCTCACCTATTACAGTTACATTTTTCACCTTTTTTTTAAGATGAAGGCATAATGGATATAAAAAATTCGGCACAACCGAATATAATGTTCTTCTTTGCTTTTTTTAACATTAATGGCAATCCGAAATGCTCTGAAATATTTATTTGAAAAACATACACACATATTTAGTGATCACTTTAACACCATTAATAGTGATGAATAGTCGTACGTTCACCAGACATGGTAAATGGATTCCAATGACACTGTATGACATGTGTGCGTTGCAATCGGATGTAAACAAAGCGAAGGACAATGTGCTTGCCGTATAGATACAAGCCTTTTGAATAGCATCCACATTGGCATAACACTTACATCTCCTTGGCGTATACATTTCGTGAATAGGTCGATATCACACGGTGGTAAATCATGTGAGTAATTGATGGTAGAATTGTATTTTTGGTCATCAGTTAATTTGTGTGGAACAAAGCGTGAATAGATCTTTTAGAATTCAACGAAGGATTTGGCTGCTCATTAACGAATCCAGCGAATTTTGATGACATTTTCAATTATAATAAATTTCGATTGCCTTAGATATTCACAATCAGAACAATTTTCAAGTTCTTATAGCATTCGTTCAATCTGATGAATTTTTTGATTGGGAGAGTGATAGTGGCAATTCGTTTTACCGATTATGGTTTTTTTTTCGGAAATTCGCCATATCTAGAACCAGCTTGCTGCGCATTTCGCAGAAGGAATTGTGGCGCCGTATATCTAAAAAAAAAAACACCCAAATGCACGTAGACCCTAAAAAACCACAAAGTAGAACGCCCTTTTGATACCAAGAAAAATAGTCGTATTTGTCAAGCTGTCAAGTTGAAGCTTTCTGTGGAAAAGTTTTCACCAACGAACGAAATCAGATATTAAATCAATCTGAAAAAACCTATAAATTTAACATTTTGAAAAATTACTCATAAATTCAATAATTATAAATCATTACTCAGAAAGTAACAATACAAAATCCGGATCATAATCAGCATGAACAATCACATTTTGTTTTCTCTCGATATGAAATTTTTTTTTTTTTTTTGTGTTAATGATAACTTTCGATGAACTTGATCGATAATTAATATTAGAAAACAACCGGACAAATTGTAATAACGCAAGCAATGGACGTGAAAGTGATTGCAATTTTGTATATTTTTATCAACCTTTGTAAAAATTATTCAAATGATTGATTTGTAGATCAAGTTAAAAATATCACACTATGTGTCGTCTTACCTTTCGACTGATAGAAGAATTTTCATATTTTTTTGATAAGAGTTTAATATTTATAAATAGTCATAAATTTCAAAAATACAAAATACCAACAATTTATCCACGTCTACAACAAAAAGAAAACAAAGAAAATGTATTCTTGATCAGCATCAAATTTCGAATCAATTTAGGCATGTCCGTCTGTCCGACCGCGTAATGTTTGTGGTCAACATTCTCCTCGCCACAAAAATAAAGATGTTGATTTAAAATTTGGCGGAAACATTGGAATTGAAAGTGGGCCAAATTGGTCCCACGTTACGTCTAAAGCATACAATAAATTGAAAACACCTCTATTTCCTGGATGTTTTGCTCACCACTCATAGACTACACAATAAAAACTTCCACGGTAGTTTATAAAAATAGAAAAAAATCTTCCCAACTATTAAAATGTAGTTTTTCTCTCTTTGTTTAAGGTAAAGAAGGTGTTCCCATTTTGGATGTATCTAAAAATATTACGTTACAATCTGTTGCAGTCAATAAAGAAAATATTTTAAAATTTTTTTGTAATTTCGCGTTCTTTTCAATTGTTGCAAAAAAGTTTTGACCTATTGTTCATCAATAACAGATTTGTATCAAGAAATGGAGAAAACGAATTATGTGCCTAAATTAATCGTCAAAATTAATACAATTTTTAATTTTATATCAAAACATGTATGCTAAATTATCAAACCTTTTTTCAAATGCTCTTTTGTAGCATCTTATGGACTCTCAGATTAGCTTTCATGAAATTTCTGTTTATATTACAGGAAAAGTCAAACACCTATACAAATCTAGCACGTATTAAATCTAGTCGAAGAGATTAATTTAAGTCTTGACTGAAAAACACCCTTTATTAATGAAGAGAATTAAATTAATTCAGAACAAGATGTTTTCAATATCTGTCACTGAAAAATTTTTGCAGGCTTTGAAAGCAATTTCGTGTACGAAATTTCTTCTTCATTCGATATTTTTGTATACGCCACTGAACTATTACACAGAAATAAAATAAAATTTGAATTAATTTACCTATGTCCGTCTGCCTTTTTTTTTTTTATTCTTGTCGCCTGTTGATGGGATTGAAATAGTCTTATGAGTTTTGCCACATATATTCGTCATGGATGGCATAGATTAAACTTCAAAATAAGTAGAACCTCACCACAAAAATGTCCCCCATAAATAAAAAATTTCTAAAAGAAAAGACGCTTTCGCACAGACTATTTTCTTTATGATAGATCACGATATTTTGGAACTTAATCCGTGGTCGTACATATTTTACATTGCCTCTGATATAAGTATTTCTTACTATTATAAACAGAAAAGTGTAACCTGGTATACTTTGGTATACTTCCCTTTTCGATAGTTAGCAAAAATCTTCTAAATACCAGCAACTAATTCCTTGGATTATTGAACTGTAAAAATTATTTAAATACAAATATTCTAATCTCTAAAGACTGATCATTGCAGACAGAAAATACCGCAACTGCGATCTTTTGATCTTATATTAGCATAAATTCATTTGATTATAAATTAGCATACAATACATTTTATCTTATCAAGTCCCCTTTTTTTCATTTCACTTTTATATTCTTGCGTATTTATATGCAAAATATTTTGTCATAACCAAAACTAGTAAAAAAAAATGGATCAACTAAATTAAAACTATATACTACCCGAGGTTTTCCATAAATTTTAATATAAAAAATATTGTATATATAATGTAAATAAACATTTGTGCATAGATTGTAGAAGTGAATTACCGCCAAAATTTCGATAAAGCCACAAAGAAAAAAAATTCATAAAAATTGAATTCGCTCTACCTCTCTCTGCTGTTACATTCAGGCACATGTCCACACATTATGTTACGTATATAATATGAAACAACATCTTATTTACATTTATTACAAAGTACGCTTCACTCGCACATGTGTAATGGAATGTTTAATTTAAAAATCTAATTACATAATATCGTAACACACACAAAAATAAAAAACTGGTAGTTGCCAAAACGATTTTTCATTTTCGAACTTGAACTCATGCGATTTTTGCACAGTAAACTTTTGCAATAATATGCGATTTGCCAAACAATCGATTATAAATAACTATTTACCCTTCTTTCCTTCTTATAGTAGTAGTGACACTCTTTTTAAATTCACGCACAAGTTCAATTATGTATGTGGGTTAAAATCTGCATAATTTTCTGAAAAATGTTACCTTATATGCTTACGCGTACACGTGTATTTATTGTACTCCAATTATCCTCTTAACAAGACTTTTCCTCTTATATCATTGGATGTTTAAAAATTAAAAACATTTGAAACAGACGCGATCTTCGTATTCATAAATATTTACTAAAAAAGTTTATTGACATAATGAAAAAATTTATTAAAAATTTCATAAATTCATAAATTCCTTAATTAGAGGTTGTTTTTATTTCTTTTTCAAAACATCTGTGTTGTATATAAAATTTACTTTATACTCACCGTCGAAATTCACTCATCCATATTCATTAATTTATTCGTCCTCAAAACGTTTGGAACAAGAACAATAGAGATTCCATAATATATATATATTTTGAATCGGCATCAAATTTTAACACTTCCGTCTCTCTGCCCGTCTATGAAATGTCTGTGATCGACATTCTTCTGGCCGCAAAAATTAAACTATCGATTTCAAATTTGGCAAAACCTTGGAAACTCTTGCATACAGGTTGATATTGAAAAAGGGTCAAATCGTTTAAAGGCTTATAGTAGTGTAACGTGAGCTGAGAACACCCCTGTTTTAAAAGACAAAAAATAATGGGTTTTTGCGGATTACTAAGGAATTATGACAACGGACAATTCTTTAGTAACCACACTAAAATGGAGCATCCTTTACAGTGTATGTAGTATTTATGAATAATATAAAATTTGGTATCCATATAGACATATCGGTGACAAACATCCCGTTCTCAAAAATTAAGATCTCGGATTCAATTTTATCAAAAGCATTGAAAGTTTTGATACACAGGTCGGTATTGAAAAGATGCCACATCAGACGGCAGACGTTGTGTCTACAGCGTAGTATAAATGACACCTCATTTTACTCGTTTTTGTTTTTGCTCATTACTCATAAAAGTGCGAGCAAATACGCCAGAAAGGCTTCTATGTGTATTCTATAAAAATGCCAAAAACCAGCCTGACCTCTCCAATATTTTATTGAAATTTAGGTTTTTCAAGCTATTTTTTTTTTTTTTTTTTTTTTTTTTTTTTTTTTTTTTTTTTTTTTTTTTTTTTTTAGTAAAGGAGGTTGACAAACGTGATATAAAGTAATTTATTGGAACTGATCGAAGATACTTAAAGTTTACTGCCAACTTTAATTAAGAAGGGTTGTCTTTAATATACACGATTAATCGAATTCGCTAATATATTCCTATTGAAATCTGATCTACGATTAGATGTAAAAGAATTAACAAGCCCGCTGAGACGAAAAGTTTGCTATTTTGTTTTGAGATACAGCATAGCCCAGTAGACGAAGAATACTATACGGGCTCGATTTCCAGTATGGTAGACCATACCGTAATTGCGATTGGCAGGTATATGTAAGTATAGTGAATGCTAGATCGATAAAGGCAGAATATTTCCCAGGGTTGAATTACTTTCTTTCTACCTTCCTGACCTATCTTCTCTCTCCACAGTTTTCCGATCGTCACACAATATATACTTTTGTTTACCTATTCTTCAAATTCTCTTAACAGACAATAATTAGGGTATTCCCTTAGCACAACATTTACCCAAAATTTCGTAACAAATATTAAAATAAATACTAAATAATAAATACAGTAAATAGTAAATAATAGTGAACTGATTTTATTGTATAATTTTATAATTGAAGCATTTTTCTCAATCAAGTATTTTTCGACTATAAATTTTCCATATCTTACTACTTTTCCAATGAAAATTAGAATGGAATCAGAATATTCTAAAGTAAATTTAAAATATTCGTGCACACGTTCACTATACGATATATTGAATGTATTTGTTAGATCAAATAAAGAAAAAAAAAAAAAGAACGACAAATGACAAGTTATTTACAATGCATTTAAATATCTAACAATCAAAATAAATTGTTGAATTTTTCTTGCTAATATCATTAAGCAATTATTGCAGTTTAAAGGTAATTTACGTATGTCGAAAAAATCAAAAACAAAAAAATGCATTTTTATTTATTTAAAAATATTTAAACTGTTATTGAGTTAAGATAAAAACCATAATTAATGTTTACACACTTTCAGCGAACAATTTACAAAATGCAAATATAAAAATATCGAAAATCAAACAATAAATTTACATATGTAAATTTTTTACATAGCGGTATTTATTAAGGAACGCAAAAAGCGAAATAAGCACTTTATGTCTTCTTATAGTCAGATGATATCATTTAGTAATAAAAGCAAACCCTTATTAGTTTAACAATATTTAAAAGGGTTGGACGTATTGCACTTGCATTGAAAGAGACAATCAGCTCTTTTCATACTGAAATATAAAAAAATTTAGATGATCTGCGTCACGATTTTATTTTGCTTTAATTAATAAATGCCTCAACAAATTTCTAATTCTAAGAGGAGAGGACAAAAGTTATATTCACGTTGCGAAGCATATCCTTGGCACCCACCATCTAAACTCAATATATATAGGCATTGAAAAGCATTTCATTAAATAGGATATACGCTAACCATTTATACGGGATTTATACTAAATGCCTGCTTTGTTGCCGACGTATTCTATATAGAGTGTTGATTACCGGTTTTGCCTATTTAGAGCTTTCAAATGAGCTTTTAAATGATCCTCGTGAATATTTGCATCAAGTCACAAATCGTTACCTTTAGTGAATTGAAACATCACATTCGGCAACCAAACTGGTGGACAAACGTATCTAAATTTCAATCTAATTAACACCATATACACTTTATGAGATCTCTGACTTTATTAAAGGAACGCTCTCATGAATAGTAAGCTTTTATGTGGTAAAGACTTTAATTCTTCATATTTTATGACGAAAATAAACAGAAAAATTAAATTTGCTAAATTTGAACTACGTTATTTCACGCTTTAGGCCCCGTCCTCTATAAGAGCTTCTTTGAAAAGCATACATTTATGTGGGAAAAGGTATAAATGAAGAATTATATTAGCCAGATGTTGTAAAATGTTCAGTTGTTTTCACGGATCTTAATAGTTCTTACTATGTTCCCATATATCAATAACAACTTCAAATTTTCGTTAACCTTTTCATTATCAGTTCCGTTCAACTTTTTTCTTAACTATAAAAAATTTTTGCCGCTTAGGATAGTGGGTCATTCTCGATAAAATTCGTTACAGTCACATCGTTTTAAAATCTTCATCAATTGATGAATTTGATGAATTTTGTAATGAACAGCTTAAGGTTAACAAAAAATGTTAGAAAAATACGCGATTGCCTAATAAAGAACTATACGGAGCAGATAAAAAGACGGAAAATTTTTGCAAACGACCTTGAACTATATTCATACTATAACCAACAAAATTAACGATTAATTGCAGTCTCCAATCGCTGCGAAGGTCATTAAGTTAAAAGCTTGGACGAAGTTTACAAAATTAATAAGATCTTATTAAAAATGCGGATGAACACCCTAACCTTAGGCAGCCGCGCAGGTGTATCTGTTGACGGCGAACCTTCTAATATAGAATTTCACGCTATTCCAAAACCGTCATATCAAATATAAATGTACACTTTATTATATTCCCAACGAAAGATGATCACCAACCCAGTTTTCCTAAAAAACATATAATTTGTATACGATAAGCTAGAAATGGCGAGACTTGTATTTAACTTCAGGAATAGATTTCCTAAAAACACTATCAAATGCATTATTTATCGAAGGGACAGCGAACGAGTTGCAGAAACTATGGGGTGACTAACGCAATTTGAATTACAAAACTGGCCCCAATTGATATCTGTTATAAGTTGGGTGTTTTTACATGACGATAGGCGGCCACATGTTGGAAAGTCCGTCAACAAAACTTTTGCACCATTTAGTTGGACCTGTAGTATTGAATCTTTTTGGTGTTGATTCAATACATTAAATGTATTAATTAAAACTTTCTTATCCAAAATTATCTCTCGAAAATTACTGAAGTTCGTATTTATAAAAGGTAGAATTACACACCTAAGCATGAAGTTATAAACCCGTTTGAAGTTGTTCAAGTTGGTCTAAAATCCTCCAACAGTCGAATAAATGTAGTCTTCGGAAGTGTTGTCGGTAATCAATGGTCTACTGAATTTACTGAAACATAGCACCGAATTATTGCATGCGACTACGAACATCAGACAGTATACTCGTTTTAAGTTGTTTTTGATATGTTCCGAAAGGCCGATATTTCATTATTTACTCTAACCAATCCGGAAAAGTTTCGCACACACCATGCCGCCAATGGAAATATAATATATTATATCTATATGTATACTTCTGAGTATTATAAATGGAAATAAGTAAGTTTCTATTTAGATTATCATGACATCACTACAGTTTATCCTACAAATGATAAGAAAATTGAAGTAATGCAAATCAAATATTATGATATGATTTTGATTTTGTATACATTTGATGCTACTAATAAAACCTTCAAATGTAATTTCGATGTACTCAAAAAAATTATCAACTTTATTAGAATATTTTTGATTTGATATATAATTTTTTTTTATCACGGTTACAAGTAATGTGCAGGAAGAAAGAATAACCAAATTCCAAAAAATTTTCGAAAGCAGATACATTTACATATATGTTATATGGAACTGTTATATAACTGTCAGAAAGAAGCAATAAAACCTTTCCGAATATACATACGTTTCCATTCACTTCAATTTCTTCTACTATTTGACATATAAAGTACATTTGTCTAATCTTTCTTAGTATTTTTATACCCATCAATGAAGAATGGAGATATATTTATTTTGTTTGCGACATTCAGAAGAAAACTTTTTGATCAGTATCAAATTTAGAATCGATCTAAGCATGTCCATCTGATGCCTGTGGTAAACATTCTCTATCACAAAAATAAAGATATCGGCATCGAATGTAGCACAAACATTGCACTTAAGTTGATATGGAAAATGGGCTAAATCGGTCAGAGTTCGTGCCCAAATTACAACACAAACTGAGAAAACCTCGATTTTCAAAGGAAAAAAGGATTGGATGTTTTGTTCATTACTCATAGCAGATAGATCCGTCAAAATTTCCTCACATATTGCGCCAGATATCCTGTAGTATTTGTGCAAAATTGAAAAGAGTTGATCGCGCCCACGTTCTGAAATGTAATCTTTTTATAAAGACGTTTATACCATCAAAAAAAGAAAGTTTTAGAGGGGAAACCCCCATAAAGTGTATATATTCAAATTCGGAAGCCGTCCAGACGTATCCATACATCCGTCTGTCCATCTCTCTGTCTGCTTATCTGTGTAATTTCTATATAATGTCTGTAGATACGACACAATCAAATGTAATTTTCTTACTTGTTACTTATCATTCTATAATAGAATTTCCATGAAATGGCAACAGCATATTTGGAAATTCAAATTCAAATTTCTGATTGGATAGCGGGCAAGTCATTTTAAAATGCGTGACTAATTTTTCTTCTAAATCATAAATTTAAATTGTTGTAATTCAAATAAATATTAAAACTGTACACATACAAATATAAATTGTTCCTTCGCATGCCATCATTAACGGCTTATTTGTGAACCTCCTAGAATGGGATAAAGAAATAACAAACACATTTTCCGCACGTAAAATTCGTAAATATGTGTTAAGGTATGTATGTTGTAGAAATTATACATTACATCGATTACATTATATTTCTGAGCTTAACACGTTGTGTAGGATCTTATAATTTTTTGTAGAGAATTGAATAATTACTGTTCTGGTTAGATGTGATATCCCATAATCGTTAAATGTCAAATTTCAGCTTTCATTTACTGTTTAATTCCCCGCATATAAAAGGATCTTTAAGAAATTATTAGATTTCGACTCAATGTATATGTTTTTGCTGGTAAGTTTTTAATTAAATTGGTTACCATCATACTTTCCCCAATTGTTCACCAAAATTTTAAAGATCGTAAAAAAGTGATCTCCGGGAATGTGACGGTATGTGAAGGAGAAAAAGAACCGAACTAACTTAAAAAAAGCTATGCATATAAAACCATTAACCCTAAGAAAATTATATATCTTCCATCAAAAACGAAACAGAACAAAATCATCCGAACTTATCGCCGAATTGTGAGGTTATTACAGTACTTAAAAGAAACAAATCCCTTATATTCCCGACAACAGTTCGCGAGATTAAATTTAAAACGGACGTGATCCACATGTTCGCAAACAAAGTTACAATAGTTAAAAAACCGATGTAAGATTTAAAAAGACAATATGTTTCATTATATTGTGTCATCAGAATGAAAATATGAAATAATACAGAAGTCGGGAGTATTTAAATATCGTTTCAAGATGAATACAGCTTTCTAAGTTGACTTTCTTTCTATATAGTAAATATAAATTCTTAAATTTTATGGCACCTGAATTTAACTAGCTATTGATCTAAATCCATGATTTTTATATTTTTATACTTTTCGAATAATTCGCGTATAAAACATTTCTTTTTTTATATCAGCGAGGAAAATCAGTAAGCAAAACAAAAGTAAAACATTCAAAATACGAATAGAATGTCTTTTTTTTATTTTTATAAATAGGTTTTCATAATTAAACCGCCAACAATTACAAAAATTCCAAAATGCAATCGCAACGCCTTTGCGTGAAACGAAATTAAAAACTAAACCACCGAATACAATTTTTTAAGTAAAGCTTGTCGTTCTCGTTACTCAACCATAATTGTACCCACTATTTAAAATTTCAAATATACTAAATTCATCACAGCGTTCCCAGCAACCAATAAGTACACACCGCTACCCGCTTTAAAATAAATTATCCTAAAGTAGAAATTCAGAGTTAACTTAGCCGTGTCTGTATATTTACACACACGATTGCCAGACTACTTTTTGTAATAAACACATTTACATGCCTTTTGCCAAAACGTTTATAACAGCCAGAAGGATGTCTCAAAAAACATAATAATATTCTCGATTAAATCCTGAATTGATTGAGGTACTTCCGTTTTATGTAATGTCCCCATGGTAAACATTTTTCCAACTGCAAATCTATCTACAATACAAGGTAAAGTGAGGAAAACCCTGGTTTCAAAAGCAAAAAAAAAACAAGTAAAAATATTATACTCAGGCAACGCCAACCATTAGATACCCTACACTACTTTGCCTGCTACAATTCTTCATTTACTTTCGTAATAAATCATCAAAAATTATACCTTGTTTCTATGTTAGTAGATAGTTTTCATGGGCGACCTTATAGGCAAGGGGATCAAAAGTGTGAACTGAATATCTTCAATATCATTTCTGTCATAAACTACTAAAAATTAGATTTAGTTGTCATATAAAAGCTCACTTTTCATGAGAACTGTGATACGGATCCAAATATAAATCTATGTGATCCAAATCTAGTATAGTTAGTTTTTATGTCCAATTACTACTAGAGACTTATTTACCTATTAATATATTAAAAATTAGAGCTTTTTATTAGAGCACTTTATCACATAAAACCTTACCTTTCGTAGCAGCGATTATACGAAAAGAAAATGATCCCATTCGATTCTAATTTTTCATATTTTATTTTATATGCACAAAGATATTAGTTCCTACCAATTTTTGTCGTAAAATATTCGAAATTACAATTTTTGTCATATAAAGATTCTTTTCAAATGGGGCATTGTATGGGGAGTGACCGTAAAAATGGTCCCATCGAATACAATTTCGTCCTTGGAACAAGATATGTCGATACACAAAATTTCGTGAAAATATATTAAAAATTTGCGACCTGTGGGTTGGGCACACGAATACATGGGCAGACAAGAAGTTTAAATCGAATCACCAGTTTAATTCTGAATCGTTCGGTATAACAAAACTTTTCCTGGTGTTACAGACATTCACACAAATTCCATATACCTTGTATGAGAAGTGGTGTAGGATAAAACGAAAAAAATGTTGCAAATTCGGCAAAAACATTGAAGGTTACTGCACGTAAGTTGGTATCAAAAGTTGTCCAAATGGGTCAAAGAACACGCCTGCAATATAAATATCCACTGCTAGATTTTTTACTCATTACTCACAAACTGCAACAAATTCATAATAACATTTTCTTACTTATTTTTTGTTGCTGCAATAGATCGACATAAAAATAGAATTGTTTGCATATTTTTTTGTCACTTCGTCACTTACGAAGTCCATTAGTCATAAATTTAGTCTCGTTTTTTTTAAAGACGTAAAGCTAATTCAGACAACCAAACTTGTTTAAGAGCACAAAAATTACGTTAATTGCCTCTTCTCGACAACCTTCATACAGCGTTTAACAGTCAGAATATTCTTAAGGTCGTAAAAATTTAGGATGAAGGTCAGCTCTACGTTACGCTACTTAAAAACAAAAATTACACCGAACCTTTCGATACCCACTGTTGAATGTCTACTTTCGATCACCATTGGCAATCATATTGCGTTTCGCTTCTGTCCGACTTATGTTAGGTTATGTTGTTATAGCTTATTTTTGAAGTTTGAATTTTAAAACGATGTTTACAGTTTAAACATAGTACACTTAACTGTACACAGTCGCTAGCACAAAGTATCCAAAACAGACAAGTCAACGATTGAACAATTTTGAATCTTTATGGCCAGTTTGTAGTATATTTTTCTGAATAAATTGAACGAAGTGAGTATCGTCATCGTTTACTGTTGCCTTATATTTCGCAGAATCAGCGTAGTGATCCAGTTAATTCAAGCAAACTTTTATGCGGAACATCTTTAATGAAAATGTAATAAAGATCTACTTACTCGATATTCATCTTATACCGCATATGTCTTAATATCATATTCTTATAGGCAATAGAGCGTAGATTAAAAACTGTGTGAAAAAATTATGACTTTTTAAATAATTTTGCAAAAATCCATAGACCGTTAACCCGGCGAGCGTGATAAGAAGAGGTTTGAGACTAAGGTTGTTCTTCTAGCCAAAACAACAGACAGCCAGACATGTTGGACTCAGTCCAATATTCAAAATAAGCCAAAGATATGTATTTTATGAGTCCTCGATGCAAGAAAAGTAATTATCCAAGTTGTAACGAAGTCGAAAATGATCAACGCACCGCATTAGACAATTGTTTAAGCAATTGAAATGCTAAGTACATAAGCTTCGCTCTAAAGTAAATAGTATTTTTGTACTTTCCTTTTTTTCTGTACCACTTGTAGTAGAAGGTATTTTAAGTTTGTGGTGATATATGTAATATTCAGACGGGACACCCGTATTTTGAATCAATTTAAGTCCACCTGTCTGTCTGTCCATCTGCCTGATGTCTGTTTATATATTCTCGGGTTCAACGTATAGGTCGCAAATTTTTGAGATATTTTCCTGAAATTTTTTATAATGACGTGTTTTGGTCAAAGAACGTCCGCTGTTGACAATGGATCCGATCGAAACATTTTTACGATCATATGCCCCATGTAGCGCCTTGATTTAAAAAAATGGTTATATGAAAAAAATTCTAATTTCTAATATTTTCCAAAATGTGAAAAATTTCTATCAAATGGGATCATCTTTTAAACCATAGAAAAGTAAGATTTTATATAGTAAAAAGTTTTAATTTTTAATATTGTATTATGGCAATAAGTCCTTATTAGTAATTTGACATAAAAATAATTTGAAAAAAAAGGTCAATTTTTTGAACCCTACCCAATATGAGGATTCTCATGAAAAGCAAGACTTCATTTGACATCAAAAACTAATTTTTAGCAAGCTTTACTAGAAATAGTTGAGGGAAAAAAGACCATATCAGTTCACACCTTAAATCCCTTTGCTTAGAAAAAATGTATAACTTGTTGAAACTTTTCAAGAAAGTGGTATAGAATATTTAATGGTCGGCTTTGCCCGGCTATAACATTTTAAGTTGTTTTAATTAAAAGTGTTGTAAATAAATTGATTTGTAACAAATTAAGTTCGAACATTTAATAAAAGCAATGGCCTGTAGATTTATTATGCCAAATAGATGAAGACGTCTACTCATACTCTAAATATATACATTTGTGTTGTTATTGTACATTGTATATAAAATAAAAATATTTACACAAGTTATTAAACCCAAATGGCAAAAACTGACGTCAAATTGTTTTTTTTTCTTTGCCTTACTTTACATATTTCTTTCTTTTACGTACGTATGTTAAGCTACCTATTCATTCCATTTCTACTTGGCTATCCTAGTAATTTCTACGTTTTCAACACTTGTTTGTTTTGTTTTTGCTTAGCGGGACAGCGGACGGTCGATTTATTTTACTTACTGGTTTGCGATGACCCAGTTGAAGCTTATGCAACTTTTTTTTCTCCAACCCAAAAACCAGTTAATTATGAGTCAATCGTTGAGCTCTTTTTTTATTATTGAAACTTTCCGTATTTGAAAGAAATTACTTTTCCTTATATTTACCGTGATCTTTCATTTCTTGTTCATTGATTTATATTTTGCTATCTCTAGCGATTTTTGTTCGTACAAACATATGATGTGATTTATTCACACTACCAAGAACTTAAGAGTTTACCTTACAACTAAACATTAAGTCTTGCTGCACTAGATGACTACTTAAATGAAATTGAAACTCATTTATACACAAGACACATACGTACATATCATGTTAGTTATAAATAGAACTTAATAAGAGAACCTATACAGATAATTCATATCAAATTAATCGTCGCTATAAAGCATTGAAAAAAAGAAAGAAAAAAGGCAAAAATGTTAGATACGGTTCGGGGATAAATCTTTTTAGATATATACTAGCAACACTTAATACATAATTGCTTAAGTTCAGCTGTCCCTCTAACCACGAAAATTACTTTATTAACGAGCAACATTCAAGAGCAAGAAGATATATTAGATTTATATGCACGTTCATAGCACACTTAGAGATATGCTTCAGAAATCCCGTAACACGAGCATTTTTAGTCCGCTTACAACACCGGGTCGATTCAGTCATAAATACCCATCGATGTGCTGTCTATTGTTCAAAATTTCAAGGTTCAAGGCGAAAATTGCGATAAAAAGTTGGAAATTTTTAAGTTATCTTCGCAAAAACACCTTAAAACTGAACCATAATCTGTCGGAAAAAACTGCAACTTACACTCAATAACAGATATTAGATATAACCTTAATACAAGTATTTTTACAAGGATCATCGCAACGATGAAAACAAAAAAAACTGTCGCTTATCCCAACAAACTATGTTCCTAACTTGCGCACATAACTGACACGTGTAGTGGTCACACATGTCTGAAGTTGTGGTTTTTTTATAACTTCTGTGTATATACGTATGTGACATATACGTACACGCACACACAACAATTACCAGTCGTAATATATTAAATATCACAATACGAAAAATTTATTTTAAAATCGCAGAAAAATAGGGAAAAATAAAAAAATTATTTTAATAGAAAATCGCACCTTATAACACTTTCTAATGTTTTAAACGTTTTTATCTTGCAAAATGATTAATGTTTAAAGCGGACCACGAAAATTTTCTATTCCTATTTTCATTTTTTCCATTTGGATTTTTTTTATTTTTAACATAATATTGCCTAGAGAAGTTTATAGAGATTTTCTGATAAATTAATCTAGGCATTAGTTTATAACAAAAGATTAACTTTTTGTGTGTTGAAATTTGAATTCAAATTATTCAAATATATGACAATCATACAAAAATCAATAATTCTAAAAAATCCTACGTAGTTATCCAGCTATAAACAGGAACCACCCAAAGATGTGAGTATATTAGTTTTTTCAAGTCAATTGCAACGCTAGGAAAAAACTTCAACAAACTATATATATTCTTGATCAGCATCAAATTTAAAATTGGTTTAAGCATGTCCATCTGTTCAGCTGTTTAATGTCTCTGGTAAACATTATCCTGGCCGCAATATATCGGCTTCAAATTTGGCAAAACATAGGAAGATAGATGTAAAAAAATTTCTACAAATATTGCACTAGCTATCGTGTAGTGTGTGTGTAAAAATGGAAACGATTGACTCACCTATTCCATATAATGCAGTATGGATTTGTTTCTTTGTGAAAATGCGTACAGCGTTGAGAAAGAAGCTGCAGAAACCCCATAAAAAGTGTACATATTCTTGAACACTATCAAATCCGGAATTCGCTTAGGCGTGTCTGTCCGTACATCTGTCCACCTATCTGTCTGCTTATTTGTGTAAGGCCTCTGGTAATCATTTCAAAATGAAGATATCTGGATGAAATTTGGCAAAACCATTGAAAGTTCCTGGCGTTGAAAATCGACCAATTCGTTCATACCACACGCCTACAGCATAATTTAACCTGAAAACACTTGTGTTTTCTTGGTGTTTTGCTCAATACTTACGGACCACACAATAAAAATTTCCACGGTATTCCATAAAAATAGAAAAGATCTGCCAGGCCCACCTATTAATATTTTTTTACTATTAATTATTTTTTAAGATAAAGGTAGTAGGTATAAAAGATGCTAAATAGCCGAATATAATTTTTTTCCTTGTTTTTAATACAAATGTGCATCAGCGAGGCCTGTTAAATTAAAAATTTCTGGCGCGAGTAACTCTGATGTTGCAATTTCTAAATTTGCTGAGAAAAATATATTTTATTTTTTAATAATTAAATATATGCTTAATAATCTGCTCAAATATTATTATTCTACTAACTTTTCATCTATTCCAAAAATATTATAAAATACGTGCTTTGTTTAACTGTTACGGTGATGTTATCCCTTAATAACATACGAGTGCGTTTTTAGTTTAAAAGAGAAGATAATCATCAATAAAAGCATGCACAAAGCTCGGAAATTCAAATTAAGTTCAGTTAATCAACGATGATGTTTTAGATATTATGCAAAATAATGAATTTTAGTGATTTACAACTCTCTACGCCTTTACACGGAGATAGGAAAAAATGAGGTAACTTCATTTTATGAATCAACGGAATTAACACACTTCCATTTACCTACTTCGATATACACTGAAATATATTCTTGCTTTGTGACCAATCACGAATGATAAGAGCAAACATGATTTTCTTTTTGTTAGCCTCATCCGATCCGAATTTGTCACATTTATTTTATATATATCAAAATACTAGTTTCTAGCGATTTTTGTTACATAAAGATATTTTTCAAATGGAGCTTTATATGGGTAGTGATCATAGAGATCTATTCAAGACTTCACTAAAGTATCTCAATATTTGCGACTTACACTTTGAACCCAAGAATATCTAAAGAGACGTCAAACGGACAGGCAAACTTAAATCAGTTTAGAATATCATCCTGAATCGATCAATACAATAAAATCTCTATCTTAAACTCTTCTGAATGTTATATACATGCACACAAACTTAATATATCCCATACTACGGTTAGTTTGGGTTTAATGAATACCATCATAACTACTATATAAAGTTTTTGTGAACTAATCGAACAAAATAAATCCTAGAAATAAGTGATGGAATATGCATTTTAGACAAAATAAACTTCCCTAATTTTCAGAAAGATTATCTTCTAAAAGGAATACAATTTCATTCAATTTTTATAAAAATATTAAAATATTATTATTAATAATAATTTCTTATTTATTTCTAGATTTGAATTACGTGGGCCTCTTATAATATGGAACGCAATGCTATCCATGTTCAGTATTATGGGCGCATTTCGTACAGCACCAGAACTTATACACGTTTTACGTCACTATGGCTTATTTCATTCCGTATGTGTTCCAAGGTAAGATTTTCTTCTCATTTGCACATTTGATTGATCGATAAGCTTTATAGAAACGATTTTACTAGATTAGAAGACATCGGTTAAATTATCCAAATAAGAAAATCAGCCCGTTGATCGAGACGACCTCTATATTAGCCGTTCATCTTCCATCAATTCATTGTTCAGAACGTTCTTTTTATTATCCATTTAACCTCTATCATTTCATTATTCGAAACGATCTTTATATTATTCGCTTATCTTCTTCTAAAAGTTAAATATACGGAACTTTAGCGTCTTTGCGTATTTGTTACCAAGGTTTTGAAACGTCCTCGTAAATGTTTGTATCGATGTTTAGATCAATATCTAGCATGATATATGAGGTATAGTTTTTTTTTGATGCTGCGAGCATGTATGTTGCCGGACTCCAACATTTTTTTATGGTCATTAACTAATGATACAAACTTTTATCTTTCTCTCTCATTTTTTTCAAACTTGAGAGTCCTAACGATAGGTAAAAAACCCACGGTCGAATGAACGGACGAGCTCAAGTCAAGTAGAATATTATCCTACTTAAAAATAAATATATTTTGTAATATTTTCGGTGCGTATATCTAAGCGTTACATGCAAAAAAGCAAATCTAATATAAATTGAATAAATAAATATAAGAACAGTCGATTGAAATAAAAAAAATTAATTAAGTCCATGTGCTTAAGATTAAGAATTGATTAGAATAAAACAAAGTGGTCATAAAAATAAAAATGAAAAATAAAAAACAAAAAAAAAACAAAAACGAAATTGAAATCGAATGCATTTTAATGGTTCTAAAAATTTTAACCTTGTTAACCTTGAGCATCAATTTTCATTCCAAGCTCCATTAAAAGACATGATAAAAATCAACAACCGTTGAATGCTGCTGATGCACTTGCACACATTTAAGCATTTAAAAGCTTGCCAATAAATTTCCGTATAAAACAAAAAAATACTAAAATTTCCATTCATGCAGTGTTTTTTTTTTTAATTTTACTGAACTACTATCAGATACGTTAATGTGGTGTATAGATTTTTTTGAAACTGGTTTTTAAATTCTGATAAAATCAACAATTATTTCATTTAAAAGTTTCGAAAACATTTTGTCTTTGCATTTATTAACTTAATAAGTTGTCTCGTCTGGTCTGAATTGTAAATTTCGAAAGCTGTCTTTGTTTACTGCTGATTAATAACACTTCGAATATTATTGAACTTGAACTTGTCTCATTGCCGAAAGTTTGTTTATCATTCATTTACTCACCTTTCTAGAATGTGACGACTCTTAATAAAAGTAATAAATAGGAGAAATGAAATGAAGGCAATAGATATATTTTAGGCTATTATCATTTGTTATTTACTATGCAATATATATTATACAATATATCTTATATATTATAAATTATATATTACATAGTATATATTATAATATATATATTATATAGTATATATTACATATTATGCATTATACGTTACATATTATGCATTACTTATAACACTCCACTCAATAAGTTTGTAAGAACCCTATTTTTGCCATTGTTGCGCTCTACCTGTGACACGGTGTATAGTTTTGGAGGAAGTACGTGTATTTCCTCATTTGGAGACTTTTTTTTTGTTAAATTTCGTCATTCAAACGCATTAACAATGGCAATGTACTGTTCACTATTGAACCTTAGCCGCTTTTCAAGATGGTCAACGAATATTATTCCATGCGCAGTCCAAAATAATGACGGCATAATCTTCCCAGCTGACATTTCCGTTTTTCGTCGTGTTCAACGGTTTTCAACAATTGTTGACTACTCGATTGACTGCCAATTTGACCCTGAAGTGTAGTGATGAATCCATGTTTCATCCATTTTCAAACAGCGCTTTGAATTATTTTAACAATTTGTTTTTTTTTTTTGACACAAATGAGCCAAAGGCGACACCCACTTCCGATAAAGCTTTCTCATGGGCAAACATTCATGTAAAATGGTATATGCACTATCTTTTGATGGTTTTAAAGTGTCAACTATCACGCTCAATTTCATTTTCGGTCTTCCAAAACAATTTTGTGCTTCTTTTTTATACTTTCTGGAACAATTACCAAATTCGGATGATCAGGACGACCAACATCATTCGTGTCAGTAGAATCTCGTTTAATCAGGAAAGCTAGCACTGGCAAATTATTGTTTTCAACGAAGAAAAGTTGCATTGACATTTTTCAAGCCTATTCTTGGTTTTTTTTCCTATTAAAAAGCAATCCTTTATCAACACCCAAAATTCAGATTTTTCCATCTGAATTTGAAAATTACAAAAGTAATGTAAGTAGTAACTACTGTAACTTGTAAAATAACGATTAAAATATCATGAAATTTTTACATATTTCATAGGTATTATCTAAAATTCATATTGATTCATCAATAGTGGCGGCATCAACATGTTTGTTATCCCGTGAATTTTTTGAGTGATGTATTGTATTTGAAGAATGTTCAATAATTTTCTAAAAAAAAAAAAAAAAAAAAATTAAATTAAAATAAATGACAAAAAATTACATTTTTAAAACTTGGTTGTGCAAATAAATTTTTGCAAATTTCAAAGCTTACGCGTATTGGGATAATATTGCCGCTTCTTCATTTGAAGGGTCTGTCTTTGCAATACATTGTGTATGAGATCGCTGAGGTAGCATAATTTTTGTCAGCTTCAAGCACATCGAATTATGTGATAACAATGATGACTAAATCCAAATATTCGTAAAATCAAACTCTTGATTTGTTCTCATGAGCTCAGATGTATGTTCCCCACTATAAGACTACTCCTACCCAACGAGATCCTTATTGACATTATCAAGTGATGCATTTGAGTCGGTCAATATACCAAAAGGCATAATGAGGTGGTTTTTCAATACTCACGTATTGTAAAATGGTACGCATTATACCTTTTGTCCACGTGAAGGCATGCTTCTCATGAAAGCCCTTATAGAGACGAAACCCAAAGCATAAACCAGCGTGTTCGAAGTCTCACAAATTAAGCAAAGATATTTTTTTTCTTCTACTATTTGTGACAAAAAATACTAAAAATTTGTCTTTGTTCTCATATAAAAACTAATTTTTCATGTGCTTATTTTCATGAGATAGGGTCAGATTAATATTATAAATTATTTCCCATCATAAAATATTAAAAATTAGACATTTTTGCCGTACAAAGCGCTAAATTTCTTCATAATGTATGGTGGGAGTTGGGAGTTTAAAAAATTTTCGATCCAAATTTTTCACATCAATTTCGTATGCCGAAGCAGTATTACCAAACTAGTTTTGAAAAGAAATTGCGAAAATTATTATTTTGTTCTCATAAAAAAACTTTTTCAAAATAAAGCTTTATATGCATGGGGAGTAGCCGCAAAATGATCAGTTCCAATCGATTTTCAGTAGTGTTCGTTTAAGCCAAGACAAAATGTCTGAACAAATGCGATCTATAAGTTGAGCACAGAAATACATAGACGGGCAGTCAGGTAGGTTTAAACTAACTGGGGGAATAATTCTGAATCAATTGGTAAAAAAGAAGGCTAGTCTATCTTAAATCCTACGGGATGTTGTAGGATACCAAAATTGCTCTCAATAATTCACAATTAATACCAAATATCGATTTGGAATTTGTTTACAAACATAATTATCAGAATATTGGGCATAAAAAATTACGATCCAAGCGAAATACTACTTCTTCCGTTTGTTTTTAATCTTCTTCTATATATCTTTTCTCTTCATTCTTTATTTTCAGTTATATTGAACAAGATCGTGTTTGCGGATTTTGGACTTGGCTCTTTGTACTGTCTAAATTGCCCGAACTTGGCGATACCATATTTATAGTTTTGCGTAAGCAACCATTAATATTTCTACATTGGTACCATCACATCACAGTACTAATCTATTCATGGTTCTCTTACACCGAGTATACTTCATCGGCTCGTTGGTTCATTGTTATGAATTATTTCGTGCATTCGGTTATGTATTCGTATTATGCCTTGAAAGCCGCACGCTATAATCCACCGCGATTCATAGCAATGCTTATAACGTCATTACAATTGACACAGATGATAGTGGGTTGCGCTATTAACGTATGGGCACATGGCTTCCTGAAAACACATGGTCCACAGTCGTGTAACATTTCACAGACAAACATTAATCTGTCGATTGCCATGTACTTTAGTTATTTCGTGTTGTTCGCTCGATTCTTTTATAAAACCTATTTGTCACCGGATGGCAATAAGATCAGACGCATGGCCGCTTCACTGGCCGCACAAAATACTGCCAAACTATCAACGAACAGTAACGGTGATGATGGCAAAAGAAGTGCTAATAATAAAAAACTGGATATGAATGCCGATCTAACAATGGCCAATCATATGCACAAGGCCAAAGCACAGTAAAATTACTGTGAACATTTCTGGGATAAAATTAAATGGGGCGGGTTAACTAACTAATGTATATGTACATATGTATGTACTAAACGAAAAGGAATCTTTATCTATTTAAAGCAAAACAAAGGAAACGAACACAAAAATCTATATTTTTCTGCTCCAAACTCTATTCTCTTAATCTATTGTTTCTGAGAGAAACTAGGAAGAAAAAAGAAAACTAAAAAAGAAAATGTAAATAAAAAACTATATTTTCTTGCTCTTTACTCTATCAAATCACATATAGGTAATCGACACTGAGTTCTATAAATCCAGTGATGTGGGTCGCATTGTTTGGGTCAGGGAAACTACTTCACATTTGCACAAAATAATTTCGTTTCTTTTTTTTTTCAAATCTAATAATATTTAGTCGTCCACTATATTCAATCACGATGAACTGTTTTTGAATATCAGGTGAAGATCGGGGAAAAAAATTATTTAAAAAAACAAAACAAAAAAAGGAATATTTAGGAAACGTTATGGTTTTATATATTTTTTTAGATCTTAAGATTTGAAAATAAAAACACACAAACGTTATTAAACATTATTTATAAAATCTGTGCTGCTATAAACCAAATAAAAGAAACTAATGAAATCTATGTAGTGATACAAAAGTCAGTTAGTCAGTCAG
The DNA here is from genome assembly GCA_000671755.1 of Glossina brevipalpis. Classification (NCBI taxonomy): domain Eukaryota; kingdom Metazoa; phylum Arthropoda; class Insecta; order Diptera; family Glossinidae; genus Glossina; species Glossina brevipalpis. The sequence continues at coordinate 1,695,492 of KK351041.1, forward strand.
TTGTTCAGGGTGATACATTTACATATTTTGGTATCAAAAATTTATCGAAACACTTTCGAAAAAAGTGATTTTTTTCATAAAAATGAAAAACGAATAAATATAAAAAAAGAAATAATGAATAAGAATTAAAAATTTACTACATATATACCCTACAGGCACGAAGTAAAAATTTTATGAAAATAAGTCTTGAAAAAAATTATTTTATTAAAAATGTAAAAAAAAAAAACAAAAAAAAACAAATATGAAAGTCGTATTCGCCTTGGGTGAATGTTGATTACCCATCACCGCAAATAATTATATTATAAGGCTGTATACCCAATGAAGCCACGCTTATATTCCCATGCCTGTGGGATAAAAAAAAATACAAGCACAATGCGCGGCTTCATTGCTGTTCATATTTTTAAATTTGTGGAAATATAAGCGCGCCTTTATTTCGTTCAAAATCGTAGTTTTTTCCAAGTGATGGCCCGAGTACACATTTTCATAATGAATTCCTTCATAATTCGAATTAATATTTTCAAAACCATAACTGTTTCAGTTTACAAATTTTTAGTTTCTTATTGAGTTGATTTCTATTGAACTCTTGAATTTTTAAAATATTTTTCGCAGATTTACGTCCATTTTCCAATCGAAGTTCGAAAAACATAAATGCAAGCGTTTATAGTTGTTCCTTAATTTTGAAACTTTAAGTATTCATTTGAGACAAGAAAATGGACTAATTTCCCTTAATTCAAGGCCATCACACTATTTTGGGTATATATGTACTTATGGGTTCTTAAAAACTGAATGACGCAATTGAATATAAATCCAATTTTTGGTGTTGGTGATGGGTATTAAAAAATTGTTCCAACTACACAAATTAATGAATTATACATTCTAGTGTTTTTTTTAGAAACAAATGAATTCCATAGTTTATTAAATTGAAGGTTAAACAACTTATGTAAAGTTTTCCTAAAACACCATACAACGGTTTTATATAAATCCTTCCAAGATAACTTCCTATTATGTCTTCTTTTTTTTCATTTTGTGCTCACTACCTCAGAAAATCTATAAAGTTCATCGTCTTTCCTCCGCCAACTAAAAGTTTAACAAAACTTACAAAAAAAACATCACAATTTCGACATTCATCGATCAGTTGCTACGTCCGTTGGAATTATTCTATTCATGCAATATTACTCTGACTGCGCAATAAAATAAGTTGTCTCTGCCATATTGCTAATTTTAATAGGCAATAATCTCTCAAAACTCTCGAAACTCGCAGCACTATTCATGATAAATCAAACCAAAAGAAATTTCCCGTTACTCCCTATTATATAAACAGAATTGTCATCTCTCTAATGCATAACATATTGAATATCCTAAAATGCGATGACACTTTAAAATTTTTAGATAATATTTCGGGTTTTTGCTCTTCCAAGCCATGTGTTTGAGTTTTTTGCTCTAAGAATATCAAGAAAGATGATGAGGTAGCAAACGGATTAAGTTGTAGAATCCATCGTTCACACTGCATTATTCTCATAACTTCAAATGTTTACGGTTGCATTCTTTTTGTTTTTATTTTTTCTCTTTTTAATAGGAATGAATTTTCTTTTAATAAAATGGTGTTTATTTCTAATTTAAGTAAAAATATAAATTAATTTATAATTAAATACAAATAATAAAAAATTTAAACAATACTTAGCTTTTAGATCTTGTATGTGTGTATTTATGATTTATGATAATTAAATAATATATTAAAACATATATAAAAAAGGATTTTTTTTTAACTTTAATTGTTATTTAAAAAAACAAGCGCAAATTTTTAAAAGTTTGTTTTTTCTAGTAAGAAAAGATTTAAAAAAAATAATAAAAAATCAATAAAGTTTTAAATGATTTGAATGAGTACACGATGAAAAAAAAATTTTTTTTTTTTTTGAGAATTGAATAGGAATGTTATGTGAGACCATATTTGAAAGTTTCTAGCTTAAATGATTACATGATTTCATTTTCCACTCCTCTCCGCCCCTTATTCTCTCGTTCTTCTTTTACTTCTAATGAAAACTGAGAGACTGCGGCTGAATCTTTCATACCAGTCACCTTTATCTTAAAAGAATTTCTCCATAATGTGGGATCATCATGGGATTATGTAAATTTTTATCGTCCTACCTGCTGTAATTTATCAGTATTGTATCCGTTGTTGCTATGAGCTATTCTTAACTAACTCTGTACTGTTGATCCATTTTCAATACCAACCTGCCGATTGCTGACGACATTTACAATTTAACAGCGCATTTTGACCAGCATTCCTATTAATTACTCTTAGCCATCGACCTTAATAATGGTAAAAAAGCGCCAGTTTCCAACATTTTAATAAATCTAGTTATGGATGTTAGTTTAAATAAATTACGTTGTTTTATTTAAACAATGATTAATTCCAATTTGAATAAATCTACGGTAAATACACAATATTGCAATAAAATTATTATTGGAATTTTTTTTTTTATTATATTTTTCTTTTAGCATAAACAACCGATAGGAAGATTTAACAAGTGAATCAGTAAAATAAAAAGATTAAAATATATTTTATCATAAAGTATTCACATGAACCGTTGCGTTTGTGAGTTGATATCGAAAATTGACGAATTCTTCTATTTCTTTTTAACTAAAATTACAATTATTTTTTCAACTTTTAAAAAAATATATTGTGGTATAGAAAAATTGCGTTATGAAATTACTATTTGCGTGAACTTTTATAGAAAACAGGAAAATCAAGGTCAAATTCCTCATACGAAAAAAAAAATAATAATAATTAAAATTGACCAGAAATTTAAGTTTAAGTCAGCATTTTTTATTTTTTCTTCGTTTTTCTTTTAAATAAATTTGAACGGCTTAAAACGCCTTCAAAGTCTAGTTTCTTTTAGTTTTTTAGATGTTATTTTTCTTCCTTCCGACCACTTCATCTTACGCAGATTTTAAATATATATATGTATATAAAAAAAAAGGAAATAAGCAGCCTCCCGATAAATTGTTTGCGCTTTATGCTGCCCTTTGCTGTTGTTGTTGCTATAATTATCGTGACTATTGTGTTAAGCCGTGAAACGTCAAGTCCTTAAAGTTGATTTTGTCTTTGTTTTTCTGTTTTTATTTTTGTTTTCGTATTTTTTCCATTTTGTTTTTGTTTTTCTTTTGTAATTTGTGTGTAAATATATTTAAATTGACTAGCGACGTTGTATTTCTTCCTTTGCTCAACATTTCTTCAATTTTTTTTTTAACGCCAACAATAAATAGTTTAAGCAGCAGATGAAGTATTATCTCACTTCTTACCGGGAGGCGCTAACGGTTGGCCGCGATCTTTTCCTCGCAATTTTATGCCAATCACTCTTTCAATTTTACCCAATATCATATTATTCGGAATGCCCCTTCCAGCTTCATAATCGGTGACTACTTGTTGCTTTTCACAAATTTTCTTAAAATTTTATGCATAATAAAATCAAGTTAAACACACATTTTTTATATAATCTATATTCATTGAAAACTTACCGTAGCTAAATCTTTTTGACTCAAACCCTTAGCTTGGCGTCCTTGCATTATTAATTTACCTACTTCAAGTGGTATTTTCTCATGCCGCAACTCTTCAGTCTCACGATCCAATTTGGCAGTGTTTTTGGTCGTCACATGTTGCTTGTTGGTACCGGCGCCATCTGCAGAACATGCAAATTTTGAAAAATATTTTCATATTTACTTCTATGTTAATTCCATAACAAAAACGTGTTTTCACTCGTCTCTTTAAAATATTGCGTCCAAGAAATCTGAATAGCAACAACTTAATTGAAAACAGAAGAAAACTCATATTCAGTTTGGATAAAATTTTTAATATTCACAACTAAATTATGTTCACTCTAGAATTAGGGAGAAAAACGTATAATAGATTATTATATTTCATACCATATGTCTCCTTTATTAATACATTAGGCGTATAAATATATTTAATTGTGCATTGAAGATTTGTTATTACAGTAATTTCTTGTCATTGTGACACGACTCATAGAATGAATGAAAAGGCTTTTTGAACTTAACCCAGCGAACGTTGAAAACAAAAACATTGCATTTGCAAGCTCTGCGACGGATATTTGATAAATCTAATACATACTCCGTTGTGGACATATAATAAAGCAAATACTATTTACCGTCGCTTTTGTCCATCTTCCGCATATCAGACATACCAGTTTATTTGTACAGCTGAACCTGATAACCACAATGAAATACTTGTTAAATAATACGGAATATGAACAATATATTTTTAAAGTGAAGATGCACTAAACGCAACCAATTTAAGTGAACATATGCGGTAAAATTTATCATAGGCATCGAAGAGATAAATTCCAACTGCAAAATTTTTTCAAGATTCAATCATGTAAAAACGGAAATTTGTATAAAATTAGTACAAACTGAACTTGAAAGATTACTCAACACTTTTTCTTTAGGTACAAAGATATTACAAATTAAAAACAGGCCAAAATATAAGGCTAATAAACTTTGAACTTCAAGTAACTAGTTGGAAAATGTATCAGATTGCCTTTCACACAAATGTAATTATAGATAGTCTCAACTAAGATGAGGGACCGTACCACATTTTCTTTTCATTTAGCCTTTCTGCTCGTACCGGAAAATTGTATAATTCAAAAAGGACTTTGGTGCCATTAACAGTTATTAATGCTGCACCTTCATGGATAAAATTGAAGTTTAGATCTAAGAAACGCCAACAATTTTTACAAGAACATTTCAGAACTGGAAAACGCGAAGTATATAATAAAAAAACTTGAATACATGATTTGCAAACAAGAAAAATAGGCGTAATCATAGCTCTTAATATCAATGCTTAGATTCTTTCTAATAAGCAATAATGTTATAGTCCTTGCTTCTGTAACGTATGGGTAATAATCCTACTACTACTTTTTTAAAAGCCGAAAATCATTTCTAATTAACGTTCCTTTGATTACATCTAATGATGTCATTTTTTGTCCTGGAAAGTAATAGTTTCTATTTGTTTTTTGCACTTTCTATGGTATATTTTTCCGTTCTTCTTTTGCAATTCTTCTCCCAACGCAATGCGACATAGATTTTTTGATAAACTTAACTTCTACAATTCTTCCATTAAATTTAGACAAGCAAATTGCCCGTAGCTTAAGAAACCCGTCCGTCTTATCGTACGTAATTTCAAAAGAAAAACGAAAAGCTTTACTTTCACGGAATTTATTTTAAAGTACGTTATACCATAATACTGGAAAAGTTTTTTTTAATTTAAAAAAAAACCAAAAAACAGTTATTTCAAGTATTTCATTTAAAATATTGAGTCACTCTTTCTTGTTTCTTTTGGCTAATTAATGCATCACAATTTCTAGTCCAGCAAGACTATACTTGAACGTAAAAGAAACATTCACTGATAGATTTATCAAAACATTGATTGTTACTTCACAAAAATAAAAATAACGCAAATTGGGTCAACGGATGTATGTATGTGAATGTGGATGTTGTGAAATTGACCTCCCTCAACCCCCTTTTCGCCGCGAATTCCTTAAAACTAAAATAATTTCATCATCCAATGCAAATAAATAAAAAGTGCTAAATGGTTTATTAACAATTGGTCAAAAATAGGGGACAAAAACTTGATAAAAACAACACTGGCGTTTCAAAAAAACAAAATTTGCGATGTGGTTGCTGCCTTACACGTGCAAATTATTGACAAATATTTAATAAAAACTGCTACAAATTTTACTCACATTTTTGTTGAGTTTCAATTGGTACACCTTGGCGACGTGCCGAATTGATGGCCGATTCGGTTTTTAAGGCACCGGCCTTGGGAGCTCGCTTACGTAGGACTGTGACTGTATCCCAATCTGACATGTCTAACAGAGTTCTTCCGAAAATAAAAAGAATTTTTTTTTGCTCTTCTAGTTTGGCTTGTTAAATGAAAATCTTTAATAAAATAGAAACTATGATTTTTCTCACAAATGTAGGTACACAATTTTCATTATTGCTTACAAAATACTGCCCGATTCCTTGTATTTTATTTTCCAGAAAAATCCATAATCACTGTTGCCATAAGCAACAATTACCCGGATTTAATTGGACTGGGATGGCTGTGTTTGTTGCTTTCTTCGTTTTATTAGAGTCTCATTTCGTTTTACTTTGCTTTTTTCGTTTTTAAATATTCAATTGCCACTCCGTTAAAAATATACGCAGCATCTCATAAATTGATAAAATATAATACTGAGAATGTTGCGCTAAAATGTTTCGTACATTAAATTAATTTTCCAATTTTTAACGCGAGTGTGTGCTCTCCGAAACATTTTTCACATGAAAGTACTAGGGATATTTCTTTTTACTGATCGATTTTCGTATTTGCCTGTTGATATTGTAATAGGAATCGACTGATCGGTCGACCAGAAATTTGTACATTTTAAGAATTTAAAATACTATAAATCTGTTAAATATATAAGAATATTTTTGTTTAATTGGAGGAATAAATAGGCCATTTTTCAAATGCATATAATGTATAAAACAAACATTTAGTGTACTAAAGAATCATTTTTATGTCTTCAATTTCTTTATTTTAAGTAAAAAAAAAATTAAAAGAAGGAATGAATGGACAATGCCCACATATTTTTTTTAATTGCAGCTCAAAGTCAATTAATCAACTCAGTGTTCGGTATTGCAACCATGTAAGTATGACACATACAAGATTTTGTCATCTCTGCTGCTTAATTGTATATGTTTTTGCTTTTTTTAAGAAAATTTATTTTCCGTAGCTATTTATTTTTGGTGTATGTAAAAAATATGGGAGATTGCAAAGGTGAGAATGCGGAAATTTCCGAAGAACCACCATTAGAAGTTGAAGGTGAACCACAACAAGTAAATAATTGTGAAAAAGCAACCGCCGCCCTTCCAGATATTATACCCGGTGTGCAAGTAGCCAATATTGAGGAGGTAATACAAGCGGACCCCGATTGTTATGAATTGGATTTAAATCATCATCGCATAGAGAGACTTGAAAAGTTCGAGCTCTTAACACAGGTGGAGCGTTTGTATTTACGTTGGAATTTGATCAAAAAAATTGAAAATTTGCATATGCTTACGTCTTTGGTTGAATTAGAAATGTATGATAATCAAATAACTAGATTAGAAAACTTGGATTCTCTAGTTAATCTTCAAATTCTGGATGTGAGCTTTAATCGTTTAACAAAAATTGAAAATTTGCAGAATTTATTTAAATTGGAGAAACTATATTTGGTAGCCAATCGAATTACGCAAATCGAAAATATAAATATGCTAACTAATCTGACTATGCTGGAATTGGGTGACAATAAAATTAAGAAATTAGAAAATATTGATAGTCTAGTAAATTTGCGCCAGTTATTTTTGGGCAGAAATAAAATAACCAAAATAGAAAATCTCGATCGCCTGATTAATTTGGAACTACTAAGTCTGCAAGCAAACCGCATCATGAAAATTGAAAATCTGGAAAATCTAACGAAACTTACCGAACTCTATTTATCAGAAAATGGAATTGAACGCATCGAGAATTTAGATAATAATATACAATTGGAAACTTTAGATTTGGCTAAAAATCGTTTAAAATCTATAGATAATATAAATAATTTGACGCAGCTGGAAGAGTTGTGGCTTAATAATAATTGTATTGATAATTGGAGGAATGTGGAAGTTATTAAAGAAAATAAAGCATTAAAAACGATTTATTTGGAACATAATCCTGTAGCTGACGAAGCCACGTATCGTCTTAAACTCAAAGACATAGCGCCATGGTTGGAAAAAATTGATGCTACTCTATGTCGATAAGGTGTAAATAAAGGAACAAACATTTCGCATCCGTCAATTGCATTATATATATTTGCTATTATTAGCGATCATTAAACTAGAGAATTTTCAATTACAAATACACAGCTTAGCCGTGGCTAAGAATGAAATTTTGCTCATTATACTTAAATTATTTGATCAAACATTTCTAACTTGATATATTCCAATGTAATTTAGCTTTTTGTTCGTATGCTCTCAACACTGATTGCCTCCCCACATTCGTTAATAAAGTTGTCACTTTTTTGTTGCTAATTAAAAAATGGACGAATTATTTGGCTGTTTTGATGTCGATATCTGACAAATTATTTAATCTCTCCGAAGGATTAGGTATCTTAATCTTTTTGCTTCATCATAGGTGTGCCCATAAAATAATTTCACTTAAGAAATGCTAGATTTCCCGGAAGAAACTAATATTAGATAAATGTATATTGATTAATTAACACGAATCTTTTAGTCCAAGATAAAATACAACAATAACAAGAGAAAAATGGCAATGTTCATTTATGGTTATTTTTATATAATTTGTGTGAGTTTCTAATCGAAAGGATTTAATCTGAAATTAAGATGTTTAGAGGAGCGAATTTCGTTCTACCCTTTAAGAAGTGCCGGTGTATTGAACGGATATACGCAATAAACTGAAGGAGCATTTTCTACCGATTACGCCAGAGAGGTCGAATAATCCTAAAATATCTTAAATGGTTTGAATAAGTGTTATGTTTAACTTTCATCCTGCTTTGACTAATTACGATTAAAGGTATATCGGTTTGCGTGCAATTATGATGATTGCCTAAAAAAATTTGCTTTTTATCGCCGCTCACACTTGGCGAAAGTGTTCTCCAAAACAGGATAACGAAAAAACTTTTTGGCACACTTACGATATTTTATTTACGAATCCTTTAGCTTGATTTTTATGCAACAATGTAGCTCATATGTTGATATTATTATGTACTATATCTAATAACAGATGACACTTTGAAATTTCTTACCACCAATTATTAAATTCTCTTCTTTTAAAAAAAAAATGTTATAATCGTGTAGAATCTACAAAATATTCATGTGTATAACTTTCTTAATTGTTTTTATTTCATATATATTTTATTTTTTAATAAATTGTATATATACTTTTTTTTATTTTTTCTTTAAAACGGTAATGTCCTTATGTACAAAATATATATTCCTTACAATTTTTTCCTAGATCGAAAATTGAGATTTAACCCATACTGTGATAATTTATCCATATAATTTTTTTATTCCAAAAAAGAACATAATTTAATACATATTTTGCGGTTTTTACTCTAGATGATGAGCATTGTGATTTAATATTAATTAGTAGTGTTGTTGTGTTAGTGTTGAAACGTGTCTTTCAAGAATGTAGATTAAGGAGAACCCTTGGATTTGGGTTTTATGGACATCGATAAATTATATGAAAAAAAAAAGAAAAATGAATAAATAAAATATTTGAGGTTTTTATGTTCTAATTTATTGAAACTTTAAGAAAAGTATAAAAATTGAATGCACAGATTATTCTTTTCGAACTAGAAAGTGGACCTGGACGTTAAAATTAGAAACATAAAAATTATTATTAATAATAAAAATCAAAACAAGTAAGATAGCTGTATTCGCTTTAACTCGAATCTCAGGTACCCGCCACCCCAGAGGTTTTGAATAATAATTAAACTAGTAATCCATTCAGCACTAGTCTTGTCTTGAAACTCTAGACGACTATAACGAAAGCCAATTGAAGTATGTAAGCTTCTTTTGAGAATTCGTTTGTGTTTTGGATATGCTTTCGGACGTCTCAAGTCTCCTTTAGAAGCTGATCTGATGCTTGTATCTAAATATACATCCGTTGGACTTAAAATTTCTGTCTGAATATCCGCAACTTTTTCGAATTCTAACAATACTTAAAAAAATTACTTAACCCCTTTTCCCATCCCTTCTTTTAGACTTTTAGTGGCGGGTATAAAAATATCTACATGTAAAAAATTAAAACCAATTCAAAGTCAAATAAATGAAAACCTTACAAAGTACACGAAAGTAAACTAAATAACGTTTTTTGATTGATTTGAGAATAATGCTTAGAAAAGACGAACAGTAATGTATGAGGAGTCAGAATTATTGATAAGATATATAATAGTTTAAGAGCCGCCTATAGTAGCAACGTTAGCACCGGCATCACCCTTTAAAGCAGTGGCATAACTGTTGGATGAAGGCGATGACTTTGTTTCATCGTGTTTGGTATTGTTGTCGGTAATATTGGCAGCAATAATATTAGTCGCTGTAGCAACACCTGTAGCTGCCACTCCTAAAGATGGTGCGGGATTAACTTTAATTCAGAAAGTTAAATAAACGAAGAGAGAGAAACCGAAAAAATCACATCATTCAACATTAATAAAAGGTACCCGTACCTCTTACATCCATAGCATAACAATCGTCAAGACGCAAATCATGCTTTTTAATTAACTGGCAATCAGCACCTTCCATTGAAGGCACAGAATACACATATAAATAGCCATCCTGAGAAGCAATTAAAAGTCTAAACCAAAGAAAACAACAAATTTTAAATTCATGTTTTTTTTCTAATTTGAAAACTTACCTCAATTGTTTTTGTATTTTTGTTATGGCGCATATGCGTCTTACACCTGGCTCCGCAAGAGTAACCGAAGCAAACGCACGACCTTGGCTAAAGACATCGGTTACCTGAGAAGGTAAATAGCTAGACACAGTCTTGCTAAGGAATCTAAAAAACGAGTAACTTTTCAGTTTGCAAAGTGTTTAGAGTTTGTACGGATGTTATCAAGCGATCCATAATTGACGCAGGTCAAACATTAAGGGAAATAAGGAAATATATTACAAAAGTGATGTGGCGGCAACACGTATTATTAGGTGCGATGTTATATGTGAGAGTGTTGCGTGTTTTTATGTGTAAAAGGCAAAAGTAATCAACAAGAACAACAACATAAAGTGAGTTGAATGAAAATAAACGAAAAGAAAAGAAACAGAAAAAAATTAATGTAATTTTTTTTATTTTTTTAATGAAAAATATAACAAAAGACAAAGGAGAAAGATTTAAAACAGGTTTAAACCGATGCATGGATTCCTCCACCTTTAGGTACTCCCAAACATAAGTTCTACATAAGCTATTTTAAAATTTTAAATGTTATTCAAGAAAACTTACCCCATCCAATCATCTGAACCTTGTTTCGGTTCGTTGTTCTCCGTCGAGCTTCGTTCCAAACGAAATACGTGTACAGTTTCCGTATTCGAACTGGAAACCAAATATTCAGCACATGTACTGAAAGATAACGAGGCAATGGATACACAACGTTTAAGGCCTCGTCGTAATTCAAATAATTTTGTGCCGTCCAAGGAAGAAAATACCCGTATGACGGTACCGCGTTCACTAGCAGTAGCCAATTCGGTGCCCGAAGGACTAAATGCTATAGCTGCCAAAGGGCTGTCATGAGCGGGTATCATTGTCTTGGCATGTAAATTGATAGCATCGAATATTTGCACTTCTCCAGATGTAACACTGCCCGGGTAGGCTAGATAGCAATGTTCGGAAGATGAACTTAGTGCGCACAAACCAGCTGAATTACTGGGAGTATCGCGTATTGTGTGTACCACCTTCATATCTTGTATATTGTGAATATACAAGCTCTCTTCAAGACAGACAATCAAACGTTCACGATTTAATTTTACCGCCAGTATGGAATTTGAATAGGAATAATTGCATATTTCACTTTGTTTTTTAAAATGGCAAACCTGTTTTTCATATAAAAATAACTAGATTAAATAATTTAAAAAACTAAGTTATCTTAGGAATAAAATAGACGCTAACCTTTAGTTTCCTAGGTGAACGTTGTGACACAATAGCCACTAAAGAACTTTCAAATAAACGTTCGATGAGAAAGATCTCCTCCGTAGGACAAGTATATATTTTATCCAAAGTTGAGTCTACCGAACCCAAACTATATAAGCTATAGCCAGATTTTGTGGCAACAGCCAAAGATCTATTTGTTAATAATAAGTATATATATAAACATTTCCTTGATAATATATTTTATATATATATATGCATATATGCACTATGTATTATGCATACTTCATCTATATAAGTATATACTTACGTGGTATTTTGATTGAAATTGACGAATACTTCACCAGCATCCAAGTCTGGTCGAAACAATAAGCTCATCATTGGTATAATTTTTGTTTGTTATTTCAGTTATCTCAAAAATTATGAAAAAGATTATCACCCAAATATAAATAAACTGGGAATTAATTTAAAAATCTAGAAGAAGACCAACAAAGACTTAATAGCATATAATACTAAATATACCCGAAAATATTAAACTTACCAACCACCAGAGGCAGCATACACAACTGAAAATTCGTAGAATAACTACCTGAGGATCTAAGGTTTACCTCTCTTTTTAAAAATTTTGAATTTTCTTAATTTAAAGTATGTTTATTGCAAAATATATTTCTCGTTTTCTTTATGATGAAGAATGAAATGATAACTTATAATTTTTTATTTTCCTAAAGGCGCAGTTACTTTATTTTGATGTTTTTTTATCACGTACTCTTCACCACCACATAGTCAAAACACAACAAAATAGCAGAGTAAATAAGAGCTAATAGTCAATGCATAGAGAAAATAGAAAACTCTCTCACGAAATTATTATGCTACGTTTATTGCTTTTGTTTATTGTTCTTGTTTTTCATACCAAAATGAATTTCCTTTGTCTGAAATTATAATTGCACCTTACTATACTGCACTAAATATGTAAATATCTATAACGCCTGGTAAGTTTTTTTCTAAAAGCAACTTTCTTGATCTCTTTAATAATAAATTTTACTATTAATTCAATTTATATATTGATTCTTGTATTAAACAAAAATCTGTAATTGTCTGAATAAATAAATATATGAAACAACTAGAATGTTAAACTGCCAACACGATAGGATTTAACCAAATTTAAAGGATATGATTACCTCAAAAAAGGTAAGTCAAAGATACGAAATTTGAACCATTTGATTAATAATATATAGATTGAAAGTTTTGACGTAGCATAAGCGTATCAGGAATTATATGTCCCCGATTAATACATAGGTTTTATATTCATCATCTTGTGATGTGGATATATTATTCCAAATTTCTAAGTCCACGATAGGTACGGTCACCGTGGTCATCTACTTGTGGCGAGAAAGATTATATTCTCTTTCTTCTCTTTTATGAAATATTGGCTATGGATTCTTATCTTTGCAAATGCAGCTTCAATTTGTTAACTATTTTCAACACTTAGAAATTCTCATTAGAAGCATATTTTGGTGCTTGCTGAAATCGCTGTTACATTCTTAAAATTTTATCTAAAATATCAAACGTAATATTAAAATCTTACAATCTTCCTTGTTAAACCTCGAAACATGAAAATGATTTTTTTAAATTCATTAAAATGAAATGTATAATCTTTTGTACCAGCTGCATCAAAGAAGAATTATCTAAAATATATAGATCGATCCTGTCCGTTCTTTATCGATGCTTTCGATAAGTTTACGAACTTGTTTACCAAACAAATTTAATTAAAGGAATTAAAGTAGATTAAATGCCATTGAAACTAAAAGTATATATCCTGTTTATGTCATGTTTTTACTAGTATATTCTTGGACTGGCGAATTAGTCTCTCATTGAGTAATGCTTTATTGTGTATGTAGAAGATAAAATACCTTCAAACCGGTATACATCGTAGCTTGGATTAACGCAAACAAAATATAGAAAAAATAGTGAATATTTCACGCCCGTTTCGGTTTTAAACTTTTAAAATAAATAAACTATTATTCCTTCCACAGACATCTGCTTTTTTGAAACAACTTGTGGTAACCCTGTCTCATCAAAAAACATACAAAAAAGAAATAGTCACCTAAAAGCAAGAACGCTGTGTGAAAGTGTTGAGAGCATGGAGGGCTTCTAGGTTTTCCTGTAAAGGAAAAATGTTTAAAGATAGTTAATTGAACCTAAAATAGGTGCGAATTCTTCTTTTTTGTATATCTAAAAACTAGGAAATATGAAAGAGAACAAAATATTGAAATTGATACACGTAGCTTGGCGTGAACGTTGGTCGGATTCACAGTGGGGTATTAATATAAAAAATGTAAGTTACTAAAAAATAAAATTTTATTCTCCAAATAAATATAGAAAAAGAGTTCACCTTACGTATCATATGTTTAGAATGTTTTTAAAATTTGACCAGTATAAATTTAAAAATTTGCGATTCCGACTGCCCATTGCACTATTTATTGTTTATAATAATCAATCCATATGTTGATAATCAGATTCTTCTGTCTTGGCGAATGTTAACATCAATTGCCTTTGCTTTTTTGTTAGTTGGCGAGGTACTTTTATTTTTACGGTTATTATGTGATCGCCGGGACCTTGCAGTGATCTTATGCCTTTACCTTTCATTACAAATTTTGTATGAGATTCAGTGCCTGGTTTTATTTTCAAATTCACGTCTTCATATACTCCGCGTACTTTAAATATTCCACCCAACACGGCATCAGAAATCGTTATATATTTATCGGTAAGCACATTGTTACCGTCGCGGGTGAAATAGTTGCTATGTTTGACCTGAATGCAGTAATTAGTGCACTGTCCTGTGTGCGGATTCTTTACTGATACCCTGTCACCAGTTTTGGCGCCAAGTGGTATAGGTATCGTTACTTTGGCCGCATCCAACACAAAGCCACGATTATCGCACATCTCGCACTGATTACGATGCGTGTAGCGTTTCCCATTACATTGGTCGCAGACTGTCATCGATGAAAACGGAGCCGATTTCTTTGGCATCTGACCCGTTCCTTTGCACTTCCGACATTGTTCTGGACCCAAAAGTCTGGCCGCACGATGTGATTTGCCACTACAAGACGGACACTTCTTTAAATATTTCATATCGACCGATTTCTTCTGTCCATGTGCGGCTTCAAGGAACGTTAATTCCAAGCTTGTGGCAGTGTTGGCCATATTAAGATAATCTAGAAAATTATCACAGATGAATATAACAAAAAAAGGGACTGTAATGAAAATTATTTGGCATATCAAATATCACACAGGTTTCCTACTAAACAAAATTTAAACAGTCAATGAGGCCGACAACCTAATCATTTTCATCGATAATATCCACGTATTGATTCATAACATTAGTGTAGGTAATGAGGGAAGTTTAACATAATTATTTTTTCTAAAAGAAAAGTGTCTCATTATATGAAAAACTAGGGAAACATATTGTTTCTAAAATACTCATATCAAAAAAAAAGAAAGAAAGCTTTGCCGAGTATAACATCTTACCTTCTTTTATTGCTACTGTTTGCAAAGTGTCTTTGCCTGAGTTTGGACTTTTTCTTCGGTTAATAAACTTAGTTGGTGGATCTAACAACGAAGGTGCAGGCTTAACTTGGGATGTTGATGACGATGTAGTGACTTCATTTCGTTTTTGTTCGACTATTATTTTATTAGGATCTAATTTGTATTCACGTTGCTTGACATTATTCACCAAGCAATGATAAGCTTTCACAATATCACTAAAACGTTTCGTTTCTCTTTCTGTACCACTAGTGGTCTCATTATAAAAATTTTTAGCCAATGTATAATATGCTGCCTTGATTTGCGTTGTGGTAGCATCTTTAGTAACACCCAAAAGTTTGTAATGGTGATCCATAGGTGCTTCTTTATTTTCATTTACATCGACAACCTTCCTGACTTGATCTTCTAAGATTTTCATTTCTTGTCGACGATCCGGATATAAGAATGTGGGTTTTGGTTCTGTTCTGAACTGGTAAGCCATTCTAGCGTACGATACTTGCTGAAAATTTGGAAGCTTTTTCAATACTGGATACGGAATTAATTTCGATACGCTAAACATTGCGATGTTTCCTTAGACTTCTTACGTTACGTTGAATTGGGACCGTAATTACTGAATCGTTGAGAAAGATTTCTAGATTCCCTAGATTAGCGTTTGGTGTTCTGATGCTATACGAACGACGATTTTTGTGTATCTTAATCAAATATAATTTTAAAAATTTAGTACGTTTTTCTAGCACAACGCGAACAAAGCGAAACTATTTGCTGAAACTAGTGCCAAAGATATACGAATGTTTTTGAAGGATATTTAAAATATAAATTGAATTTTACGAGCAGAGGATATAACGGCAGATATAAGCTTTTGTATTCGTTTGTTTTCCCTTTTGTGTATATATATATGTCTCCCTTGCGGAGATCGCGTTTTCAAAATCAATAATGAATAAGGCGTTAATTACTAATCGCGTATTTTTCTACTTTTGCCGTGTAAATCCTACCACGTCAGCTAAAAGTGCTCTCTAAAACTTCTATACTATCGGAAATACTGTTTGGAAAACCTATGAAAAAAAAGTTATATATATCTTTGACTTTGACATTCATATCTCGAGTTATGCTGTTAGACTTTATTTTGAAGAGTTTTTTTTTTGTTTAAAACACATTTCAATTGTAGGTTTTGCCTCGGGGAGTTAGCGGTGATGTTTACAACTTGGCAGATTGTATACTGCAACAAGCTTTGATAGGTTCTACGGCCAATCCAGTAAGTTTAACGAAAGCATATGTCCGATCAGTTACGTTAAAAGATTTATATTTGAATTATAGCTGGTTTTGAATTACCTGAAACATTCATTATGCGCGCATTTAGTTTCTCACGCTGCCGTCCTAAAGCGAATAGCTAAATATGAGCACTTTGAACGTTTATATTGCATAACGTCGCTACTTGATTTTCTGGATTCCGTTATAACAGGAGTAACGTGTCGGTAAGCCTCTAAAAAAATGTCTTTCTTTTTTCATTAAGCTGAGACTTTATTACATGATAAGCACGAAGACAGAAGAAGCCATTCTACCTGGAGCTGTAGTATCTTTGACCAGTTGGCTAATGCAAGTGTTTGCAATGATTACGGCTCATTATGAAATTCACCGCGAATTGAACTCAGGTTATTTCTGAAAACTAAGCAAATCTCTTTGACTTTGTCTCTAATAATTAAAACATTTTCTTCAGAACAATCATATATGCTTGATCAATGCTGTTTAGTAATTGAGAAAGTAATCAAAAATCAATTCCTTATGTCCACACTTTATGTGGGATGCCATGAAGATCCTGACTATTATGGCCAGATACGCGAAAGATATGCCGCCATTAAAACTTCATTGACAAATTCCAATTTTAGCCCGACTCATCCATCTATCGAAACATATCTTCACCAATTGGCCTACGTTGATGTTCATCACTTAGATATGCATCTGTTAGATATTCAACCTAAACCTGAACCAGTTACGTACTGTGTACAGCCTCTATTAACGGTTGATGTTCTTTTGAATCCTTGCAACGATACTTCGTATTATGTAGCGAAAATGCAAATGGTACAACGCTTGAAAAAATTTTCAAATACTCGTCTATTTTACGAAATTGTGCGAGCGGGTTTCGTATCGCTGAGTAATGTTATGGAAACTACACATGATACTATGTGGGGTGCATTTACATTTTTTAAGGTGCCGCAGATCATTAAGCAATTGCAAGCTTTAAATAGAGGTAAAAACAAAAATTTTGAAAAGGATTTGCATGTCGATAATGTTCAAGTTCATTTTATTCCTTGCATACTTTCATTGTTTTAAATTTATCCTAAGTAATAGCTCTCTAATAAAAGATCAAATTTGAATATGAAAGGACATCCCAAAAAAATGCTACTTAAAAACTAGAACAGATACTTGAAAAAAAGTATATATTTATTGATCTGATTGACGATGGACGGAATGGATTTATCCGAGTATTGTAAATGCAACCATAAAATAGTAGACATAAAAACATTTCTACCTACGCATGCTTTTATAGTTAAATATATGACCAGCCAAATAAGTACGCCGAGTACAGGTAAAAGTAGCAAACAATAATACCGTACATTTCATGAATATACAAACTTAAACTACTTGGAATGCCGATTACAAAGAAACTATACCTTTGCTTAAGTGATTGGCCAAAATTTTGAAATGAAAAATATTGCACCAAAAAAGCATATACTTTCAATAACCAGGACGTAACTAAAAGCGAGGTCAATATAATGGGAAAATTCGAAAATATATGGTATTTTTGAACTTCAGACACTGAAAGAAAGAATGTTCGCAATTTAAGAATAAATGGGCTGCGTGCTACGTTTATATGTCCAATACAATATCCGTTTAAGAAAATCCTGTTTCTTTCTTTGTAGTCCGCATAGATGAAAGAAACTGATGATACCCCAAACTGTACGAAAATTAGAACTTGCTCCTGTGAAAGACAAATATGTTAAACGTTGTCAAAAGTTTATTAAACTAAAAAAGGTTTACAAATCTACATTTTAAAGTTTTTTATTCAACTCAGTAAGCGTTTGTTTCATTATAGAAATGTTGAAATTGTGCACAAATCCAACTGCTATTACTTATCATCTATAGATTTTTTAAATGCGTAATCACAATAATCTTAGAGTGTCGCAATAATTCATTTCTACAAGTCGACAAAGATGAGAATGACTAATAAAAGTCGGGAGGGCTGCAAGCGCTCTTTAGTGTGGTAATGATTGCATTACTACATTAATTTTTGTATTAATTAAAATTTGCACACCCTTGTTTCAGTAAAACGTAGTTTGCGAGATGACTCAATTCTATCTGCATGTTAAGAATTTTTGTCAAAGATTATAATAATGGTTAGAAGGGTACTCTGTACTTTCAAATAGATAAACGAAGAAATGCATTTTCAGTATGATTCGGGTGAAGCTATTGTTGATTAGATTTCATGTTATGTAATGATAGCCCTCTCGATGTGGTGGTTACGGTTCGTTTCTATCGAGATTTTCAAATACTAACCATTAGCTGATTTTACTTTATACTTTCGCCAAATGATCGATTCTACATAGCCTGGACAATTTTAAATCAAAAGAAACTTATATAATTCTTTTATACTTACCACCTTCATCTTAAAGAAAAAAATTAAAACACAAAAAGAAACTGAAACTCTTTAATAACGAATAGACGTGAAGGATTTTGAATGTTTTTGCCACATCTGAATCTCGCAATTCCTGCGACTGTGAGATTGTTTACCACAGACGGGAGAACAGACATGCCTAAATCGATGGGGAATTTGATATTGTACAATATATATACCTTATACATAAATATTTTGAAGATTCTTTCTGCGTTTTGCAATGATTTGGCAAAAATATAAAATAAAATCTTGATACTTGATAATATTGGTGGGCGCGGCCGTTTTTCCATTTGTATGCAAATATTAATATACATGGGATTTTATGGTTGTATCTGTTGTAGTCTTTGAATAATGAGCAACAAACCTAACATTTTTTTACGTTCTTAAAGTAGACATTTTCTCAGTTTATGTCGTACTATAGTCGTCCTTTTTTGAGTAAAACTAAATGAAATCAAATTTAACAAATAATTATCATTGAAATTTATCACATTAATTTCGAAATATTAAGCATTTCCTTACTTATGTAAAATTTGTATAATATTCTAATAATCAATTGTTGCATTTATTCTTATTCTTACATATTGAATAAATTACGTATTTCAGCTGTAGGTGAGCAGACACCTAATGATTATATACCTGAAGTTGTCGAGGCTATTGAATTGTTGCTCGAAGATAAACTCTTATTGGATTTTATGGACAGCAAATGCTCCTGTAATATAATTGAATATCTTCTAAATGATTGGACTAAACAGCATTTGGTCAATGATATGCATGTTAAGCATTTCGCTGCTCAACGGGAAAGTACCTCAGTACTTTTACAGAAACGTGATGCGAGCGCACAGGCACCGTCTATTATAAATTTCATAATACGGGCGGAAGTTCCTCTTTCAGGAGTATTAAAGACTTTGAGTACAGATTATAATAAAGTTCAAGAGGCATTGTTAGGTGTATTATGCCAGGTGTTAGTAGGTAAGTATTAAAAATTTATATAATGTTAGAATAAGTCAGAGCGGCTTTATATTTCATTTATGATAAATAATCAAAAACTTACTAACATCTGGGGCAGAAGCATGAAATATGTGCTCTTCTTCTTTTTTTATGTTACAAGTTTGTCCTAAGTTTGTGCTTATGTATACTATACCTAGACCGATCTGACATGAATTCATCTCCTATCACTTTAAGCGATTGAACCAATCTTCGCACATGTTCGCTTGATGACTGTCCATACATTTTACTGGTCGCAGTTGTCGACATGTTTTAATGAAATTTGATACACTGACATTTTATTCAAAGAATGGCCTCTGTTGAAAATGGATTGAATTGGACTACGTTTATGATCATTCCTTATATTATAACCCTTTATCTGAAAATAGTTGGTGAATATAGAAAATTTGCATTTTTACTATTTCTCGACAAAAATCGGTGAAGCATAGTATTATTGCATGTTAATTGAGTGTAGAAAACTTGGAGACATTGAGACCATTTATTAACCTTTTCCCATATAAACCTTAAAAAAGGTGTCATTTTTAGAATTTTATTATGAAATTTTCTTATAAAAGCGGTTTGAGATTGGGCTCCCCCGTAAAATTGGTCTCATCAAAAGTAAGTGTGTATATTACAATAAACCTTCTGATATTATTTACATATGCTATGATGAAATAATTTTGAAGGTTATCGTTACTCAAGTATAAGGTTTTAACTCGTTTTATATAATATAGTTTCATATAAGTATCTGAGGATCAGTTTAAATTGATATTTAATATTGATAGTTACTAAGACAAAGTTTTTTCCTATTTGGTTGTGGGTGAATGTTTAGCGAACGGATTATCAGCAATTCTTAGCTTAACTTATGAAAGCCAATTAAAAGTTTAAATGCCAATTATTGGTTTTCTATTATTTGATTTCTGGCATTGAAGAGACGAGCAAACCATTACTTGATATATGAATAAGCTAAACAGTTTCGTTGTAATTTATGTTTTTTGTAAGTGTTTATTATGATTACTATGATAACAATATAAACGGAACCTCTGGTGATGGATGTATTATAGATGAAAATAAATTTATTTGTTTGCTCTTTGATTCTACCAGGCAACAGCTTCGATTTAATTCTCTCGGTGGCTACCGTGGAGGGACGTCTAAAAACATTTGTTTCACGTTTAATACAGTGCAATGAGAATTCTAAACAAGTGCCTGGTGAGATGGGGAAAGCATCAATTATACGGTCCACTCTATTCGATGTATCATTTCTTATGTTAACTTTCATAGTGCAAACCTATGGTTCCGACGTAAGTCTCAAAAGGTAGAAGGTTTTTTGGGTAATTTTTAAGCTTTTAATTATCTCTTAAGGCGGTCCTATCAAACAACGGTGATAGTTTTTTTGAGAAATGGGTCCGCGAATGCATGATAGAACGTAACAAACCCAAAAACCCTCGTAATATGATTGTTATGTGTGATGAAAATATAGTCGATGAATTATTACTGAATTTAAGTAAACCGGAAGCTCAACTTAAAAATACGTAAATAGGAAGATATCTTATTTCCGTTATCTCCTTTAAATATTTTCACCCTTTTCGTAGCAACATTACCTGGCAGGATATATGTTTGAATTTACCTGGCGTCCTATACCAGGTTTTGATAGCGTGGGAAAAAGAGACACTGTCTTCGGCTGATGTGAAAAACATTTTAGATAATATCAAAAGGCGATTGTTCTCATTTTCTGTGTGTGCTACATCGTTTTTGTGTGCCTACATGTGTTCAGTGAAAGAGGTGAGTTAAAAGCCCAACATAAATGGAAAGCACAAATTCATTTAATATATGTTACGGCAAATATATTAAATATGTATACGTCACGAGATATCCACTACATGGGCGGATACAAACGTTGAAGTTCCTGAAAGTAGATGACATACACAAAAAAAACAGCCAAAAAGGCTAAAAAGTTGATTTTTTTGTTGCAGAATGAACTACTAAAACCTCTAAATTTAATTCAACAATTTCTTGCACCACCGAGTGCCGAAGAGATGTCCTCCCAAGAGAATATCAAAGAGCGGTTAGGTTTATCGTTTCAAATTATACGTAAAATGCAACATGATGTACGACCAACGGTCAATCCCAAATCGCGTAGTATAACTTTAGTACAAAATTTAGTCTCACAGACGCCATTAATGGATCAATTTCAAGATGTTTGGCGAACTGTTAATGAAAATGGTTGGTTACCGATCAGAGCTGCTCAAATATTAGAATCATTGCTACATGCAGGCGGCCCTGCATGGTTGACTACTCGTTTGTTGGAGGAAATACTGAAGTGCAAATATATTCATGTAGGTGTGGTTATGCAGTTTACACACACGTATGATTATTAAAATTTTTTTTAACGCTAACAGGATATGATGAAAACTATGGACATAGTGTTTGCAATCTTACACCTGGATATTGAGCTCTGTACTGAGGCGTTATTAACTCAAGTGGTGCCCGCGATGATACAAAATCGTCAAGGGTAAGGTTTGCTAATATAATTACAAGTAGTATGCCTAAGGTGGTTTGTCTTTAATTCACTCTTAGAGAAGATATCGATGAGCCGCATTTACATGTTCTGGCACGCCTTTGCGTCTATTGTATTATATCGGCTGTGGAGACACGTCATTATAGAAATTTCAGCTACCAAAAAAAACGGTCACGTTCACATGATGGCGATGATATGGATTTAAATAACACTGTTAAAATGCGCAAAATTAATACAGATAGTTCGGATAATTCATCTTCAAATGATTTTTTGGGTGATGGTAATCTCTTTAGTACTCACACCTCAACACATTTAAGAGATACACCCAATCAATTGAAAGAATCTTTGCAAAACAGTATTCAATATATATTCAAAATTTTCCAGCAGTTTCTACAAACTGATAAACTCTCGTTAAAGGTATATTTTGTTTATCAATTTGTATCGTTGCTGGTGGAATGCGGCCAAGAGCGCGTTCGTCTAGTGTTAAACCTACTACCGACAAATTTAATTAATAACCTTTTAAAAGTAATGCTTACAGATCAAATAAGTGTCGGTCTTATAGCTCGGTAAGTTAGAATTTATCTTAATGTCATCAAAAATCATTTCATTCATCCAAATCTTCTTTGCCTTCGTCTTTATTGCAGACTTTATGATTTACGTACGAGCTGTGGTCGCCAAGCTGCCATTGCCGACCTAAGTTTATGGCGCAATCTTAAACTTAAAGAGCATAGCATACATTTATAAAAAATAATAAATAATACAAAACGAAAAGTTTCAATACGAATACGAACTTATATTCAGCTTGAAAAGAATCTTTAATATTCTTCAGCTTTATGATGATTTTTTCGAAAAATCAACTCATATCATAATTAGTAAATTTCGGTGTTTCAATTTGAAACTTTTTACTTTTTTAACGGATTGATGATCCTAAAACCTAAAATTTTTGGAATGTAATGTATTAAGTTTATATTTTAATTTATCCAATTTCAAATCACAATTAACAACTTCCGGCTTTCCATCCATGCGAATACAAATTATCAATTTCCAAATTCTTATTTTCGATCTCGACTAACAGCATCTTCAATTTTTGTAATTTTTGATACTTAACTGTTTTGCAAACATGCGATTACTTTTAATTAATCAGTCAACAATTGCTGCAAGCAGTTTCCATAGTTACCAAGAAAGCAGTATTATTGACCATTTTTTTATTCAGGTAGTTGAAATGTATTTCTTTAACGTTAGATCAAGAAATGTTGCCGTTACCATGCTGACTTTTTCGCCATTAGAATTACACGTCGAAAGTACATACGTCCGTTGAGGCTAGAAACAATCTCACGCTTACACTGAAATCGTTTTATATTTGTGTGGAAATGTCACAACCTAAATACAAAATCGATGACGATTAAAAGGTCGAATCCTTGTGCTCTGTCGTTTGATACATTCATAATTAGCAAAAAACTGAGATGTACAATACGTTTCGGAGTTAAATCTCATGTGAAGTCAAACTATCTATTTGTGATGCATATATATGCACGAGCAAATTAAAAATAGTACACCGTTGTTGATTCAACTGGTTATGAAATTCATATTAAGTCTAGGAAGAATTTAATCGATGTCAACTTTTTTGAATTACTTGTGTGCTCTCTAACGAAGTTACATTTCAGAGAATCTGGAAGTAGCAAAATCCATTTTTACCTATATAGTGGACATATTAAAGTTCTTCGACATTTTAATCTAGAGTTTTAATTAATGTTCTTTCTGTAATATTTTATTTCTTACTAAAACAACTCACTTGTATTATAGATACGAGTTTTTAAAGTTACAATATAATGAATAAATTGTTTTTTTAATGATTATACATTTTTTAAAATAGATTTTACAAATTTCGTTCTACTGGGCACAACAAGTGGATTCAAGAACATTTAAAAAAAAACTAAGAAATTAAAAAACTTAAAATTGTTAAATAAAAAATTTCTTAAATATGCCAAAACAGATAAAGCACGACTAAGGATTTTTCTGGAATATAATGAACTAAAAAGTCTTCGGTGAAGTGTTGCACAACGTATAGTAAAGAGTGCGTATACTGTTTAACATACACAAAGAGTTAACAAGAGATTATAAAAGCGATCGTCCTACACACTTATACCTCGATTTGCATGAAGCATTTCTGACACGATTCCTCCTTTATGTGGTTTCCAAAACAGTGCATTTTCAAAAAACAAACAACAAAGGAATCATTCATATTCTGGTGACTAATGAATGAGTGTCACTGCCAGTATTGTTATGATGTTAGTTACACATAATCAACAATAAAAGTTATTATAAGTTCGATTAGATATTTAAGATATTTTTTTAGTTTTATTCTTTTTTGCTTTCGTATATGGACGTTTGACATTTGCAAAATATATGATAAAATCATGCAGCTTATGTCAGCATATCTTAACTTTCGCAGTTGTACGTATAGAAACTCATCGTGTCTGACATATAAAATATGCTTTTCCATGTAAATTGCGGAATAAGGGTATAGTTTAATTACCGAGGGTTATTTTGTCTTGTTGTTCTTGTTATTTTTTCTGGTTTATTTATTTATTTTTTTTATTATTATTATTACAAATTGTATCAATTATTTTGAAAAATTAAATTAATGTAAAAGCGACTGCCAAAACCCAACAGTAAGGCCAGCAGACAGACGCCATAGCTTAAATTAAATACCTTGGATTTTCTATATCACTTGAGGCAACATTCAAAATATGTTTCACCTACAAAATTGCCACGCATTGCTTTGGACACATTATGCTCGAATAGGCGACGATTTGTTTGCAAGACTTCAGCAGCTTCTTTATTCAAAGGATCTTCTGGATTGGGTTCCTTTTAACGGAAAAGATAAAGTTATATATATTTCCGATTTATTGCGAATTATTTATAATTACCAAGAATAGATATTGTAGACCATATACGATGGAATTGATAGTTAGCACTGGATTCCAGTCTTCACGTAAAATATTTAAACATACATTACCCTCCAAATCAATGTTGGGATGATATACTTGAGTTTCGCATTTTACTTTTGGCGGTTCATGTGGATAATTAGGTCCAACACGGAAATTGAATATGAACCGTCCGCCCTTGTAGAAACCTTCATCAGGACAAATAATTAATTTAAAATTGAGCAAATCATCGGGATCGGGAAATTCAGTGACGCAAGTTTTTGGCAGGTTCAGTTCGTTTATATCTGAAAAGCAAAATCGATAAATTGACAAATATCTCAGAAAATATGAATTAATAAAACAGAAAAAAGGCATTTGTAAAATTTATAATTCTTTTCTAATTGATTAAATATCGTTTAAACACCTCCCCAGCCTTCCTTCAAAAATGTCTCTGCATAATTTATCTATTAATTAAGTAGTATTGTAACTTAACCTCTCATATAAAATGTTACATTTTTTGGAAAAAGGTTGAACGCAAACATGGTTCAGAGGAAGTTTTTGTGTCGCCATATATTTTAGAACTAATTTTAAATCACTATGCTAAAAATGCAGATTATTTTCAATCCTATATGTTGAATTTTTTAGAATGTCAAAATAACAAATTCTTTTAACTTTAAAAAATCCGAATGTGTTCCCAAGGCAAAAGAGCATTTGAGGAAATCTGGTTCATAATGTCATTTGAAAAAGGAATTATAGTCAGCGAATGTTAAAACTTGTAAGTTGATTCAACTGAATAGTCAAAACAAACTGAAAAGCAAAACACACCCCAACAAGAAAGCGAACACTGATTTTGATGGAATCTGGAATTTGTGGTGCATTATGAATATCTCAGCTCACCAGACATAGGTAAACGGAACTACTATTCTTTATAGAACGACTACATTGTATGCCGGATCTTATTCTTTCCTTTAATCACTTGAGTCATGGTACAGAGCGTATAGAACCGTCTAAGACGGAAATCTTTAACCTAGAAAAAAACCTTTCCTAACATAGGTTAAATCCAATGGAAAGAAATTCTTTTTTTGGACCTAAAAGATGAAGGAAAATACATAGCTAAGTAAAAATATCACTGTGAATAACTTTAGATAATCTTTCTGCATTACAAGATCTGCATTTTAGACACTGTACCTAACATATAATTTTCGGCAAGTCTTGAATGAAATGTAGCTGCTAACAAGTTTCAAATAAATCTTCAATGATTTTTATCTTTCGTATTTTTTCGTGGAATTTATTAGCGAAATATGAAACGAGCATGGACTTGGTTCAGTTTAAATTCAGAAGGAATTTTTTTTTATGATGTAGTACATATATGAACTGGATATAAGCATGTGAAACAAATTTCGTTGGTTTATTTGACCTTCTAGGTATTTTCGTCCATACAGAAATTATTGTATACATCTGAAATTCCGAATTAAGTATCAAACCATTTCTTTTACTCTTCAGAATTTTTCGTCACTTAGAAAAACAAGCAGGTAATTTGTAGCTTGTTAGATTTCCAATCTTTATTTATTTTATACACTATAAGGATGGTAACGAAATTTATAATACATTCCGGTGGTGGGTAAAATAATAAAACCCCACCCAAGCGTATTATAATTTCTTTAAATGTGCATTTTTAAGTCACCTTACGATCTTCCAAGAAAGAAATCCCTTACCTTTTTGTATACGCAGCTGTGCGGCGGAGGCCTTCTTTTGTTGACCTCCAGTTTTCGCTGTTTGCTCACCATCTTTTTTCTGCTGCTTTAATGAAAATAATTTAATCATTTTTTTCTTTTCCTTCCGAGTTTTCAAGAACACTTTTTTATGAATCCTGCTGTTTTACTTCAACGTTCCCTTTCGCAAAGAATTGATATCCTTTTATGATCTGATCTATTTTCGTCACGTTGTAAGTCCTATTGTTTTTGTTTCTTTTTTAGCTTCGGCTGTGGCTATTGTGCGGTCACAGTTTCTGCTTTTTTTTCAATAACAACGGACCGACTTTTATTCTCTAATTATTTTGCAAATTTTCCTTTCCCAATATTAAAAATTACTATAATTTACTGCTCTCCCGTTCAATTACGGATTCTCGTTATTTGTACAAAATTGAGAAAAATTTTTATTAAAAATTTTTTCTCGTTTCACCGTTCGTTCTGATTGTGATACCTTCAGTGTTGCCAAAATTGTAACTATTTCATTACTGTACGGATTATTTTAAATTGTCAATTCAGGTTATTGTGAATAAAATAATATTAAAGAAATACTATAGATAATTCAATAATTTCTGACTTTTTGTGGTAAATGCACGAATTGACGTTTTTTTAAAAATAAAATGAATTTTAGTGATAGTCGTAACAATATCCTAAAAACGCATAATAAAAGTTTAGAGGCATAACAACAGATTCCAAAATTATAAGGCGAACAAAGTGCACAGAGATGTCAGATAGAAACCATCATTAAGAGTTGACATCGTTGTCGCCATTAAAATAAAGCCATCTTTATAAATTTACTTTAAAAAGAAAAGTTAAAGAGAACTGTTAAATTTCGGAACAAATAAAAAATTTGTTTTTCAAATTTTTTAAAAACAAAATGAAAGTACGGTTTGTCTCATAAAGTAATCATTATTTTCTCTAATGTCTTCTGACAAACAGCTAAATGCCAAAATTCTCAAATAACAAAGCAAAAAATTTCCAGAAATATAATTCAAAATCTAATTTACATCGGGGCTGTTTTCTTTTAATTAACGGGAGTAAAACAAGAACAATTTGAATTTTTCCTTTGAAAAAATTGTTCAAGAAGCAGACAAGTTTTAATTTGTCGGAAAGCTGCGGTTAAAATTTGGAAGCAATTGAATTAAAATTGAAGAAATTACCGAAACGGCGTAGACGAGAAACATGATCTCGAGAAAGCAGTATAGCTTTGAAGAAATGTTTGCTTTACTTCTGCATCACACAATCTGCATAATGGTATTGGACACATTTTGTTGGCATTCCAGGCCAGGTGGGCTTTCCGCCTACATTATCTTTTTAAATAACTCTTTAAGGAACTCCGACTTAAGACTGATGACAGATAAGTTACGCACGTGCACAATTTTATAATATGAAAAAAAAAATAATTTGTATTATCTTAAAAATAAAAACTTATCTATAACTGTAGTAGGTGTGTATAGTGCCGCAACTTTATGAAAATCATCCGTGTGCTTTAAAAATACTGTTTCTCGCAAAAGCTGATAATCTTTTTGCTTGAACGGCTTGCACTGTTGATGAATTAATAATCCCTTATTTAACGTTTGCGTGATTTTGCAAAAAAATTAGCATCTAAAAATGTGTAAACAAAACAAACCTATGTTTTATGGCAACTCTGAAAATTTATCAAAATAATTCAGCAAATTTGTTTAGAAATTCAAGTTGAATGCAATTAATTTTTAGAAATAAAAAATAGCTATGTCTGAAGAGCCAAAGATAGCTAAAGATGCTATACTTAAGCGTAGTGAGCAAATACCAAGCGACACCCCGCAAATTAAAGGATATGATTTTAATAATGGCATTGACTATACTAAACTCTTTGACTGCTATAAAACCACCGGTTTCCAGGCTACTAATTTGGGTGAAGCTATTAATGAAATCAACAGAATAGTAAATAAAAAATGTTTATTTCAAAAAAATTATTACCTGAAATCTAAATGACTTTTAGTTGGATTGCAGATCCTTACCTCTAACGGAGGAAGAGAAAGATAGCCATGAAACTGATGAATTTATTAAGCGTAAATATAAGTGCACTCTATTTCTGGGATTTACATCAAATTTAGTGTCATCAGGCTTAAGAGAAACAATACGATTTTTGGTAGAACATCAAATGGTGGATTGTCTCGTCACAACAGCGGGCGGTGTAGAGGAAGACTTGATTAAATGTTTGGCACCTACATTTTTAGGTAAGAGAAAGGAAACAATTCATTGAATAAAAATCTCATTTTGTAACCATTCAAGGATCTTTTGAGTTGTCTGGTCGTTTATTAAGAGAACGTGGTATTAATCGTATCGGTAACTTGTTGGTGCCAAACGATAATTATTGCAAATTTGAGGATTGGCTTATGCCTTTGTTAGATGAAATGCTAGAAGAGCAAAAAGTAAAAGGTATTGCCTGGTCCCCATCCCGAGTTATACAACGTTTAGGAGAACGAATTAATGATACATCTTCAATTTATTATTGGGCGGCTAAGAATAGAATACCTGTGTTTTGCCCGGCTCTTACCGATGGTAGTTTAGGAGATATGATGTATTTTCATTCATTTAGAAACCCCGGTCTGGTAATAGATATTTTATCCGACTTGCGGCGACTTAATAGTATGGCGGTGAAGGCAGTTAAATCAGGCATGTTAATTCTAGGAGGTGGTGTTGTTAAACATCATATTTGTAATGCGAATCTTATGCGTAACGGAGCCGATTACTGTGTATTTGTAAACACGGCTTCTGAATTTGATGGCAGTGACAGTGGTGCGCGACCTGATGAAGCTATTTCATGGGGTAAAATACGGAAAGATGCAAGACCTGTAAAAGTATACGCTGAAGCTAGTTTAGTGTTACCAATAATTGTGGCAGAGACATTTGCTAAGTATTTACTGAGAAAAAATAAGAAATAGAAAAGTTATGAACACTTTATGTATTGAATAAAGTGTACAAGAAGACTTAAAAAACGAGAGTTTTTTGTATTAATTTCTGATTACAGCTTTATGTACAAAAATATTCAATCCACTTAACTTAATACAAAGCAAAAACAAACTTGTGTATAGACATCTTGGGTCTATTTGAATTATACCTGTAAACATTTTAATTTGTATCTCTTTTGGGCATGTTAAGCTCCTAATTGCGCTGAAAAGTTCGTAGGCTAACATAGAGATTCTTTTTTTTGATGGAATTCGCCTTCGAGGGTGATGCAACGATTATAGCGGTCATACAATTTTTCCATACCATTTTTATAGTACGATTTGTCTTCAGTCTCAAAATAGGCTTCAGTTTCGGCGATTACCTCTTCATCGGCACGAAATTTCGGTCCAACGAGCAACCTCTTGAGGTCGGAGAACAGGAAAAAGTTGCTAGGGGCGTGATCTGGATAGTACGGTGGATGCGGAATCAATTCGAAGCCCAATTCATGTAATTTTGCCATCGTTTTCATTGATTCGTGACACAGTGCATTGGCTTGATGAAACAGCACTTTCTTCTTCCCTCAAAGGAGGCCGTTTTTCCCGATTTTGTTTGTCAGCTATTTCAATCAACTTCACTTTACGGTTATCCCAAATTATTTTGTGGACTTTTTTGATGTTTTCGTCGGTAAAAGAGTCTTTGTAGAGCGTCCACTGCGTGCATCGTCCTCGGTGCTCATTTCGCCTCGTTTAAATTTAGCAAACCGCTTCTCAACGGTTGATTTTCCTAGTGCAAAGTCCGAATAAAATTGTATCAAGCTAAGCCTTGGTTTCAACAGTATTTTTTTTTCGTCAAAATTGCTTTTCGCCGAAATCGCTTTATTATCCATTTTTCAAAGTAATAAAAGTTTCTTCACTAAAAATGCTATAACTCACTTACTAATAGTGCAACAGCTGTCAAATTTATACACGTGTCTTTTAAAGGTTAGGGCTAACTAAAAATCATATGGATTTAATACTAGTAGCGCCATCTATGTGTCAGCCTATGAACTTTTTAGCCCACCGGTTATATATGTATTCATATATATACAACTGTCCTCATATTTACTCAACTTTTATTAAGCCAATACTGTTAAAATTTAAAATTAAGAAAAAGCATCCTCGTGTAGACGTTGTAGTACATATTGCATTGAAATGATTCAAATGCATTTCAAAGTGTGCATTACTGTTTTAATACACTTATTCGTGTCGCTTTTCTACTACGCTCTCCTTCTCTCTCATTCGGAACATTTGGAATAATTGAAATATTCTTACTCACAACTTCATAGCCTTTATTTTCTGTTACTATTTTAACAATTTGATTTTCGATTCAAAATGTTGTGCTATATCCGATGTTTACATATATATGGCTTTAATTTCTCTACACGACAAATTCTAGAAACAGGGATGGTCTGCATATGACTTCAAATATTTAATAGAGGTGCGTGAAGTGCATATTTCAATTGTTGCCTATATACTAAATGTAAAGTTATAAACACTCATTTAACTAGATGTTTATGTAGATTTTACCTAGTAGATAGCTATATATAATTTTACCACTTCGTTACATGAAACATTGCACGATTTTAAGTAAATATAAATAAAAATTCTTCCCTCTTTTATTTCAGTAATAAAGCTTTTACACCAAGGTAGACTTAAATCCAAAAAATTTTAACTAATGTGAGAAATATATATACACAATTTTGTAAATTAAAAACAAAATTGTATAAATTACTCTGGTAGTCCGTTTTTATTCTTCCTGATATGGTAACACATGAATGAATTTTCCAAACAAACGTCAAAACCGGCTGAGCACTATTCAGAATTTTAACATAACGGGACAACGCTAGTATAATTTTCATCAAAAAGCTATTAAAAGCGTTACCGTTTCGCAAGTGGATTATTTACTAGTTCGACTCAGACAAAGAAATGCCTCAAATGCCATTGCTTCCTTTGGCTCAGGTGAGTAAGGACATGTTGCTGTTTTATTATAAACGAAAATGTTCCTTGTTGTTGCCTACGATTGGTTGTTTACCTCCAATCGCAAACGGCTTTATATTTATACATTTAAACAACATTAGAACGCTATCGAACCTATGCAGGTAGATGCTCCACTGGAGGATAACGATAACAATGAAGAACAATTGCTTGTGGTGGAGAACCCTACTTTGGATTTGGAGGTGTACGCACAGTCAACCGTGGGGCTAGCCCGATTATATAGGTTAGTATTCGTGGCCGATGTGTGTCCCTCGCTGCGGTTGGAAGCTTTGAAAATGGCCATCAACTATGTTATGACTACTTGCAATGTGTCAATGTATCAATTGTTGCACAAAAAGCTTAACGACCATTTTGCTGGTGGAGCAGCCGCTGGTGTGCCTGAAGGGAATGGTGCCGCAGGAGGCTTGCCTGATATAGCTGCTCAACCAGCGGCTGCCGCTCAGGCACAAGATTTGCCAGTATTTGATCAGAACTGGGTAGAGACAAAAAGTAAAAAGGCTGCCCTAAAATTGGAGAAACTTGATTCAGATTTGAAAAATTATAAATCAAATTCTATTAAGGAAAGTATACGTCGGGGACATGACGATTTGGGTGACCACTACCTCAGCTGCGGGGATCTCTCTAATGCTCTGAAATGTTACTCCAGAGCTCGGGATTATTGCACTAGTGGTAATTATGTAGTGAATATGTGTTTGAATGTCATAAAGGTTTCAGTATATTTGCAAAATTGGTCTCATGTATTGAGCTATGTATCGAAAGCTGAGAGTACGCCGGATTTTGCAGTAGGCTCTAAGGATACTAATCAGGTATAAGACCATATAATCCATTTTTATATATATTTTTTCTTTCATTTGATACGTTATAACACGATTTGTTTTCTAAACCAGAACGTGTTTACTCGTTTAAAGTGCGCTGCTGGTTTGGCTGAGCTGCAAACCAAAAAATATAAATCTGCCGCAAAGAATTTTCTCTTGGCCAATTTTGATCACTGTGACTTTCCGGAATTATTATCTCCAAGCAATGTAGCCATTTATGGTGGACTTTGCGCTTTAGCCACTTTCGATCGACAGGAACTGCAAAAAAACGTGATTTCGTCCAGTTCCTTTAAGTTATTCCTTGAATTAGAGCCTCAGCTGCGAGATATTATATTAAAATTTTACGAATCCAAATACGCATGTTGTTTGAAATTACTGGACGAAATAAGAGATAATTTATTACTGGATATGTACATTGCTCCGCATGTGAATACGTTGTACACAAAAATTCGGAACCGGGCTTTAATACAATACTTCAGTCCGTATTTGTCTGCCGATATGCGCGAAATGGCTACGGCTTTCAATCGTACTGTAGAAGCTCTTGAGAATGAAGTAATGCAATTGATATTGGATGGCCAAATTCAAGCTCGCATAGACTCGCACAATAAAATCTTGTACGCCAAAGAGACAGATCAGCGGAGTAGCACCTTTGAAAGAGCCCTGGCAATGGGTAGAGATTATAAGCGACGTTCCCGAATGCTGGTACTGAGAGCCGCTCTACTTAAGAGTCATATCTATGTAAAGGTTTGGCTTGCAGTCTTCATATGTGTTCAATCCTCATGCCATTTTCATTTGCAGAGCATTCCTCGCGACTCCAGCAATCATGGCGCAGACTTATGTGTGGCACCCGGCTCTAGCACCACTAGTAGCACTATTGCTAGAATTTAAAACTCACTCATTAATTAATCATCTAACGCAAATACAATTGAAAGTCAACTTCTTGCGCCTTTTGCTACCACGACCATTTTAGTTCCAAAAAAATATTCTACAAACTTAACATATGGCGCGGAAATAAAAAGAAATCATTTTGATTTTGCATTACCTTTTTTATTTTCAATAATTTTGTTGTGATTAATAATAAAGCAAATGGGATAGTTTCCCACAAATTTTCTTTAAATAATATACGCTTCTTTAGCGAAATTAGCGTCTTGCAGGCGACTTTGACCAGCACTTGCGGCGTCTACCATCTGTAAAAGGTGATCGCGATTTTCCATTTTCACGCGAATGCTTTTGGAATTTTTGTCTTTTCACTTGGCCACTTATAAACTCACCAGAATCTATGGACGCAGATGATGCGGATCTTCGTTTTCTAATGCTACCCTTCTTACCCAAATCGTCTTTATAAACATAAGATTTTTTGGGCTTGGATTGTTTACTGTGTTTATGTCCTTTTTTATGTTTTTTAATCTGCTTTTGCTTGAGCTTTTCCATCTTTTCCAATTTTTTCAATAATTGCAATTTTTGCTCCTTACTGAGTGATTTCAGGAAAGCTCTTTCGACGTTACCATTCTCTGATTCTGGACTAATCTCATCATCGGGATCACTCGGCACTAATGTGCGTTGTTGGTTACCAATGTTCTGCAATTCCATAGCTGAACGTTTCATCATTAGGCCTTCGTTTTTCATTTGCTCTTCCAAAACATTTTTGGCCATAACGTCGGCTGCTTCGGCTTCCGAATGTAATTTTCGCGCCTCACTCATTGATATGCTGTACATGGTACATTCTTTGTCTGTATTGATATGACCCCATTTGTGACATTTGATGCAACGAACATTGCGTACTTGAATACCAAATGGTTGATCACGAATCTCAGTGTCCCCTTTGCAGTACGATTCGCGGGGAGCATTGTATTTTCGCTGCCACTCGAATTTATACTCGGGTTCGTTGTCGTCTTTCTCCCGTTCCTTACGTACTCCTGGCGGAGGTTCGTACATGAAGTTAACACTTAACTTATCTTTGCTTTCATTGCTAAGCATTGCTTTGTTTTCGTGCAGATTTTGTTCCTTTTCATATTGATTCCGCAATTCTTCCTGCTTCTTTTTGTAGGCTTCTGCTTGCTGTTCGGCCATCCATACCTATGAGATTTAATGAAAATATTTGAAAATTTTAATATATCAAAACGAGGAGCCACAATTTTACCCTTTTAAGATTATCCCGCGACGCAGGATGAAAAAATTTCTTGCACATATAATTATTAAAACCTTTACCCATTTTTGAAAAATTATTAATTACACACACAGAAAAATTATGAGAGAATTTTTTTGTCGCAGATGTCTATGGTACTTCAGGTTGCATGAACTGACAACACATCGTACTCTAAAAGCAATTATTGATTTCGTATCGTATCGCAGAGCACTTACGGAGTTGGTTAATTTTTGATTTTTACGTTGCCTGTTAAGTGTTAAGACTAAACAGATAATGTCTAATTAGCACACGTGTGTTTAACGTTAATTTTTGTTTATTCTGTATTTTATTTTTTGCGCCGGTAGATAAAAATATGTATAAATAAATACATATACACTCCTGGAAGAGAGGCAAACTGATTATATCGAAGTGGTTTCGGGGTATCAAGTCATGTAGAGATGACGTTTTGACGTTTACTTAAAACAAAATCCAATATTCCTTGGCTATTGATTTTAGCATTTTTACGAGTTTTGTTTGAAAAAGCTTTGTATTCGACTTGTGTAATGTAGCAAAACAGTAATCGTAACGTAACGGTTTATATTGTAATAAAGCGTTTTAATGTATTACGTTATGATTCGTCATTTCATAAAGGATACTTTAGAAATAAATACTGATACGATAAATTTATCTCTTATTATAATAAGTTAGTTTCGTGCCTATGAAAGACTATAATAGGTTTTATTAATTGAAACAAAAGTTGTCTTCAATTCAAACCTGAGGAAATTTTGATCAACTCTAAAGTTTTCATCAAGCTCTAAAAACTCTAAGACACTGATGCTAAATATAATATAAAGAATAAAGACAGTGATGCTAAATGGAAATACGCACACATAAGTAAACTAGAAATTTATAGAATTTGCGGTATAATGCAAAATCCATATAGATTTTGAGTTAAGTGAGAATACACACACATATATGCAACAATGCAATGCAAGCTATGTGTTTGACTACAATCAAATCATATTTAGACGTTTTGTGCGTGGCGCACGATACAAGCGTAGTCATTATTTTATATGTTAAGAAACGTCATTTCCGGGAAGCCTTTAAAAATTAAGTCGATATGGAATTTGAATATACACAAGGCTAACTTCATCGTTTATATTTGGTAATATCAGTGGTATTGTATGATACTATATCATTCGATTTCTTGCCAATATATGAAACAATGTGAGCATTTGATTGAAGTTTCTTTTATTATTCAGAATAATCTCCCTCAAGCTCAATACACATTTTGCAGCAGTCGTTAAACGCATTTATCCCATTATCGTATTGCTGAAGTGTCTTTGAGACTTATATTCAAAATAATCCCCTACAACTGCTATTGAGTCACCGTAGGCCAAAGATTCCGCATAAGAATCTTTTGAAGGTTAGAAGCAGATGGAAGCCCAACGTCACTAAATCTAATTGATAGGGTGATTATTTCGGCAACTCATATTCTTTCAGTATCGTCATTAGCAAAAAGATTTTATAAATTGGTACCAATGGTTTAGGAGTAAAAAGCTGAGCTGAGGTCGCTCTGTAGACTGTTGTAGAAGATATAAAGTCAAATCTCACTCGTTGTAACCCATGGACGAGAAATTTCTAATTTATACTTGCTAAAACAAATTTAGATGCTATTGAAAATTAGAAAATTCTCATTTGTTTTGTTAATTGCTTTCTCTATGTTTTTCCCGTACATCGGTTAAGGTGTTATTTACTGGTCCAAGTAAGCTGCTTATGGTAGCCGTTAAATCTTCTTCATTATCTTCAATTAAACATTCTGTAATTAACTAAAGAATTCGTTAATAATAAGGTGTGTCCACAAAGGATTGGGGTGCTCTCCGTCTGAAACTTTGATTTCCTAGAAGTAAATCCATTATTAACGTAGCTTAGATGAACTGCATCGAACACTTTGACATCTAAAGAAATAAAAAAGAAAAGAAGAATAATATTTGCGAAATATTGCGGACATTGTTGTTAAGATGATCTTTGATGTATATGTTTATTTGGATGTTGAAAGCAGCGACAGAGAGCATGTAGGCATCCATTCTTTAGTGTTAAGAATAAAGTGACCTATTGCCCTTAACGTTTGGAAAGATGGGTTTGCGCTGGCTAGCTTTTTTCTATATATTATATATAAATGGCAGAAGTTAACTGAGAGATTGAGTTTTCCTTTTATCGAGCAAGGCGAACTCAAGAACGATAGAAATTGGAGATATATTCGGAGAATATTAGTTAAACTCATGGGTTTGCATTATTTTGTGTAAATGCTTAAAAGTACTTAGGCTAACGGTTAAACGTTTCTCATGGTATCATTATTAAATCTTCTATGCCTATAACTTCTTAAATTTGATTATGGTATTACTTACGTATATAACCAAATGTATAACCGTTTATTTATAATATAGAACGATAAACTCATAATGCTCTAATATAAGAATTTATTTTCCTAACAAGATGAACACGTATGCACAGTTGTGCTTCTATTTGGGTAACTGGAAAAAAGCTTAGCTCCGCTTTTTGGTAAAAGGTTCAATCTAATCAATTACAATCGTTTACTTTTGTAGATGCGATGCATAACTTAAAATCTTCAACAATTTGACTCGATTTCTAATTCATTGATTTTCCTATAGTTACCTTTGATTTTTCCTTCTTTATTATTTGTATTTTATCATATATACGTTTGCGTATAGTTTTCATCAAACTGCAGTAATATTGAAAATTATTACTTTTTATTTCAATTGTATTTTGGTTGCTGTTTTAAATCAAAATTTTAAAGGACGTCAAATAATGTTTTCCTCAATAAATTTCTTATTTCTCCTCTCGTTAGGCTTTATATCGTGGATCATTCTGTGCTATTTCAAGCAAATAGAATATCATTTTATGCAGAAGACAATTGAAGCTAGTGGTGGTAAGATTAACTGAAGATTTCGGGAAAAATATATATATATGTGAATTCATACATATATTTTTATATTTTTATTTCATATGCATACGTAAAAGACATTTATACGTAGCGCATGTGTGCAGTGTTGGTATATAAATAAAGACATTTGAGTTTTTATAGGTACAGAAAGTCTCCCTGGGTCTAACGGTGATGTGTTGCCTGTCTCCCCTTCGCCTATGTGCCATGATAATTACGAGACATTCGTCATTTTCTTGTGCATCTTTGTATGCATTTACGTTTTGGCTAAAATTGCTGTAATAACTGAACGTTATATAGGCGAATATATGCGCACAACCTACCGCATCCCCGATATTGAAGAGTATGAATTCGAGTTTTTAGATGTGGAGAGTGTAGACGATTTCCGTGAGCAGCAAGAAACTCTCCTTACGAGAATCAATTCGTTAGAAAAACAGAATCTCGAGCTTAAAAGCCTACTTAAAAGCGAAACTGAATCAAACCAAACGAGCAATAAAGCATCTGAAGATAATAGTCCAGGACTGCAGAATATTTATATAACGAATCGCCACATCCATGTAAATCGTCACGTATTTGTAAAAAAGGAAAACGTTAGAATGACGTTTGACAAATACGGCGAAAAGGGAGACAGTGTAAACATTTGGGAGAAATATTTGGATATGCAACAAAAACTGACTCCAACAGACATAAGCTTGTCGCAAACAAACTTAAATCAGCTGGCTGCCCAACAGCCCGTAGTTATATCCACCGAAGAATTGGAGAAAATTCAAGGTTGGTTTTAAAATACACGCAAGATTATGTGTTGTCCTTAATAAGTTAAATACATTTTCAGGCATCTTTTAAGAGTGTATCTCATCGTATCTATTCATATATAGCTTATATTAAAAAAATACGTCTACATATCTATATATTTCGCAATTATATAAAGAAGTTCACATTATACGATAGCAATAAAAAAAAGGAAAAAATCAAAAACTGCCAAAAGCTTTAAAAATCTTTGTTTATTCTGGTGTAGTGTATTAAAACCTGGCAACTCTGTGAAATTAACAGTTCACCAATAAACAGCTAACAATCATGACTGACAAACCAACACACATTCTCGACATACCTTCAGTTGCATTCAATAGTTTGTTCGTGTGAGACTATAAAGCGGAAAAGCAGAATAGGTGGCGGAAACTGTGTTCGATATTTTTATTTTTTTAAAAAGAAACTCGATTCATGATTAAAATAATAAATAAATTTTATTTCACTAACAATTCGTTAGCATTATTAATGTGATGCAAAAGTGACTTCTCATATATTTTATCTATTTTTTGTTTTTTTTTTATTTTGCATTTGCTTTGTTTTTATTAAAATGCATTAATAAGTATTGTAGATCAACTGTATGAGTGGTAGAGAAGAACGATTCTCTTCAGCTATTGCAAACGATCGTGTTGTCGGTCTATTGAATATGTGAGCTGTTTGCATAGTGTTAGAGTGTGAAAGAGATGACAGGATTAAATATAATATAAAATCAACAAAAAACACGCGCGGTAAATAAGAGGTAACAAAAAAAATGAAAACAAAATTTACGAATAAATGATAAATTCTGAAAATAAAGCAAATGATAATCAAAAATATTTTTTTAGTTCAAAAAAATTTAGAAGTCGGTGCATTTGCATGTATGTATGCCTGCATGTCTCTCTCGTTATATGCTTTTTGTGTTTATGTATGTATGTTGTGTGTGTGTCGATTTGCTTGATTGTATGTGTATGCAACACTGCGATCAAAGCCTGTTACCAGTAGTGTTTTGAAAGCGTAAAAAGAAAAAAAAATAATAAGAGAAGAAATATCTATTGATTACGAAATTCTAGGTAATAATAAGTGCAAATAATAAAAACTTATTTCATTCGTATCTTAGTTCCTTAGATATTCTTTTAAGACGAATTACATGGCCTTTATGTATAAGTTTGCGTGCGCATTATCACAAAAAAACATCTTCACGTATATACAAATCTCCGTTTGAGAACAGTGACAATGGTTATAAAATCGAGATTTCATTCTTTTGTTTACTTTTCAATTCTGTAACCAATACATGTGCAAAGATGTTGTAGCGATAAAGCGTACTAACATATATACAAGCAAAATGAGGAACACATAAAGTTTGCATATATATTTTCTGATAAGTTTTATCACCTGTGTAACCATTTTGATAAGTTTATTCTCAGATATACTGTGAACCCTATATTTGGGATATTCCTCGTCTTTTATAATTAAACTATCGTTAGTTATATGCTCTTTGTGAATACTTATGTGTATATAGCATATGTCGCTAGATCACAAAAAACTCAATTTCTCTTTGTCTTTATGCACATTTCATAAAAATCTCTGATATGCATGCGGGAAAATAGTGTAGATATTAAAATAAAGGAAAATTATTTATTGTAGAAATATGAAGTTCCTTTTTGTTGGATTGCTGCTGCGGAGAATAGTAAAAAAAGAGAACAGCGGACAAGTCTTTGTTTTTGTATTACGCTCTTTTTATTTTTTTATTCTTTGAAACTCTCTTTAGAGCTGATATAATGCTAATGTCAATTTAGTGTTTTTGAAATTTGAACCATTCGATTATTTGCGGATTAGATGAGCTTAATAAAACTTGAAAGTTTATGAGCACATGGACTTTTATCATTGAATGAATGATAAATAACAAATTATAGATCGATATCTGAAGCAGGTCGTAAACTGCTGTTTATGAAAATACTACGAAGCTTTCATTGTTTTACGGAGTCGGGTATGCGCATATTTCGAGACAGTGCAAACCGTATGGTAAGGAAGTATTTCGAGGTATTACCTTATAGTCGCATATCTAATGGAAAAAAAAATTTGTCACAAAAGAATGAACATTTTTAAGACTTCTCATCTATTTGAAATCTATTGAAGTGTCCAATAATGCGTCGTAAAATCGAGAAGTTTTTCTCAAATTTGGATACATATTAACTATACACACACGTACACATTAGACATGAACATTTGGATACATTCGGTAAATTAGCGCCAATGTGGGAGAACATAATACTTAGTTTAGACTATGACACGATTTTGCCTTAAATTTACGTGCGTTTGGAGTTAATAAAATCCAAATAATGTTAAAACTTCCTGTATAAATTCGTTGATTGATTCAAGAAAAAAAGGATAATGCACCAAAAATAGGATCATAGGACAGTCTTTAAAAGAGCTAAGAATTGTAAGAGATTCTAATCATTTTATTTTTAATAAAATCCGTGTAAAATAAAATTTTAAAGGTTTCATAAATCTATTGTGGTAGTGAGTAATCAGGTTATAATCCAAAGCGAGTATAGTATTCTTTTTAGTTTTTTTTGTTTTCAGTTTTGGCTTAGTTCACTGAGATGCGTTCACATCTCATAAAAAGAAAAGTTCTTTTAGGAGTTGTGTCTCTGTCATTTAATTGATCTCATTAAATGAGTTTTATACGTTATTTATTGTTATTTTTCGTATGATATGGATTTAAAATAAAAGAAAAGGGAACGCACGTGTGTGTGTATCTGTTGGTCTATCTGTCTCTGTGTGTGTGTGTGCTCCAAAAATATAATTCTTGGCAGACTCAATAAATCTCTTTGCTAGGTTCTCAACGTCAATTCACAAAAACAAATGTTTACGTCAAAGCGGAAATGCTTTTATTACTTGTTGATTCTACTGCTGTTCTTGTTGTTGTTTTTGTTGTTACTAAGCATGGCGCTTAATTGACGGTTTAGTATGTTTGGTACGTATGTGTTACGTTTTCTATATCATCTATTTATTTCGTTCAAGTTATATACGCAAACGTCAAAATGTATATAAGCATATATCGTATATATATCGGCGTTTATGTTGTTTTATACGCTAAGGGTCTAATTCAAAACTAAGTAATGTGATAAATAGTATACATTCTTTCATTGTAAATTCTTGAAGATTAAGAAAAACGAAGAGCAATAATGATGGAGAGAAAGATTTTGATCACGTGAAGTTAATTAGCTGAAAAAAAAATCAGTACTTTTTTAATCGAAATTTCGCACAGATCGTTATCTTTCTCCATAAACACAGGGCATGCGCATTTGCCATACAAACACACACACACACACACACAGGGCTAAGCTCAGGCTACTGTGGGGGTCACGGGTGGCGGATTGTGATCGGCCTGCACGTACCCAAGGGTATATCTGTAGGCTAGCTGCGAATAACCAATAAGCAGTCCCCGACCAAGAGCGGCAGAGGAGGAGGGGCGGCTGAAAAGGCCGCATAACCCTGCGAATCTTCGGTGACAGGACGAGTAAGCGCCGTCCTTTGTATAGGTGCTCCCCACTCTTAATACGAAGTGGCACCGAGGGAGACAATCCTATGAAGCCTATGGATAGGCATCAAGGCCGAGCCCGGTAAGGTCTTGATTACGGTATACCGGAACACGGACTGGAATTGATGATTTCGAGCTGGTGGTGGCAGTATTGCGTTACCTGAGTAGGTTGGAGTGATGTCCAGCCGAAATGGCTTTCGGGCTAATGCTGACACCGCCCCCGCCCCGTTAAAATTATGGCAAGTCTGGGAAGTATGTTCTAGGCCGCACCCGTTAAGTTGGTGGGTGTAGGCCCAGTTGAGATGAACTCCTGGCTAATGCTGGACCTGGCACTGAACGCTAGTCTCATAAGGGCTAGCGTCAACCCACTGCATGGCCTCACTGCTTGCAAAGATAACCATGGGGTCCTAACAGCAACTACACCAGCGGAACCGGATAGCGGCTTCCCAGTTGGGGTCCATAAAGAATTAAAATGAACAATATCAAAACAACAACAACACCGATGTCTGCCGATTCGACAAACAAAGCAGACAGTAGGGTTCACGCCAGTAATCTGAGCGAAGAGAACCCGTTTAAGGCGAGTAGCAGAATGCTACGATCGCCGGTTGGCGACCAGGCTCAGCCGCAGGCGCCAACAAACCAACGTGGAGGGTCTACGACCACCGTGTGTGACACGCCATCTTTTGCAAGACTGGGCGAGCACTTAGAGGCACTAGTGGAGATGCTGGAGGACGGCAACAGGCGGTCCATCCACCAAGCGATGAGAGATGCCATCGATGGCATCAAAATGGCGTACGAGGAGTGCCTACTATTAAGAGACCAGGCGAGGGGTGAACAGAGAGAGAAGGCTAAGAAAGCCTCTCAAACAATCCCTCCATCTAATCTAAAAGGGGCGACAATGAAGGAGGCGCTGGTGGCAGAACTCAAAAAGGATACGGCGAAGAGAAGACAGCCCGGAGATATGAACACACCATTTGCCAAGCGACGTAATGTGGCCAGCACGGCCAAGGCGGTCCCGCAGAAGCCCACCAAACGACAAACGGGCTAACGGTGAGGACCAGCAAGTGCTGAACGGTCGCGAACCAAAGTGGGAGAAAGTACTCCCAAAAAATAGAAGAAAGCAGAAAGAAACAACTCCGAGAGTAAAGCGCGACGCTACACGGAAATGCTCCGCGAAGTCAAAACGGAGCCCAAGCTCACCCAGCTTGCAAAAACAGTGAGCAAAATAAGGCGAACGCAGAAAGGGGATCTGCTATTACAGCTTGGTGAAACAGGCGACAAGGCGAGCGAACTGAAGGACGCTGTCAGCTAACGGCTAGGGGATCAAGCGGCGGTGAGATCCGTCAAACAACAGCGCATCGTCGTATGTAAGGACATCGACGAGATTACCACGAAAGAAGATATCGGTGAGGCACTAAAAAACCAGCTCGGTGCCACCGAAGCAAGCGTTCTGA
This sequence comes from Glossina brevipalpis, assembly GCA_000671755.1. Taxonomy (NCBI): domain Eukaryota; kingdom Metazoa; phylum Arthropoda; class Insecta; order Diptera; family Glossinidae; genus Glossina; species Glossina brevipalpis. The sequence goes on from KK351041.1 coordinate 1,739,203, forward strand.
GCCTAGGAAAAGCATATTTCGGAACGCGAACTGCCGTAATTAGGCTGCAAATGGGTAACGCCGCGAAGATTCTGGCAAGTGGAAAGCTCAGGATAGGCTGGGTGGTCTGTAGGGTCAGAGAGCACAAGACCCCTTTGAAATGCTTCAGGTGCCTGGAATTTGGGCACAGCGAAGCAATGTAAGAGCTCCTGCGACAGATCCAAAAGTTGTCGAAGGTGTGGCGAAGAAGGCCACATTGCTAAAAACTGCGCGAAGGACCCCCTCTGTTTGTTCTGCAAGGGGAAACCGAACATCGACGCAAAACACGTCGCGGGAAGCGGTAGCTGCATAAAGCTGCAATGACGAAACTGAGAGGGCACAAACTGCCACAAATTACTTGCCCTCTAAGGTTGCCTCAGATCGTGGCAACACTCTTCCCACAAAGGCCGCCTTATGTAGCTGCGGATTTCTTTGGCAGAGAACAAGAGCCACCCCCGGTCGTCACTACGGGAGACGTACTTGCGGCCAGCAAAAGAATCGGCGACAGAAAGGTCCCTGGCCCGGACGGAATTCCCAATATCGCCCTAAAAGCAGCGATCAAAAGAAGACCGGAAATATTTGCCCAGCTCCTACAACAATGCTTCAGAGAGGGAGTTTTCCCAGGCAAATGGAAGACACAGAGGCTGGTCCTGGTCCCGAAACACAACAAGCCACCGGAGGACCCATCATCATATAGGCCTATTTGCCTTCTGGATACGACGGGCAAAATCCTTGAAAGCGTAATATACGCGCGTCTTCTGTTAGTGGCAGAGGAAAGGGGTGCCCTATCCGAAACCCAGTACGGATTCAGAAGAGGGCGGTCGCCAGTAGATGCCATCAAACACGTAGTGAGGTTGGCATCCGACGCTATAGCCGGGGACCGATGGAAGGGCGGCACTAAGAAATACTGCGCCCTAATCACACTGGACGTTAAAAACGCCTTCAACTCGGCGGAATGGGGGGCCATCCGCAGGGCCCTTATAAGAGCACAGGTCCTTAGGTATATATTGGACATCATTACGAGTTACCTTTCGGACCGTACGCTGGTGTACGAGAGCGATAATGGTGCAGAGTCGTACCAAATATCGGCGGGCGTCCCACAGGGGTCAGTCCTCGGCCCACTTCTGTGGAATATTATGTACAACGACGTCCTGAAGTTGCAGCTGCCGTCTAGCACAATAAGCATCGGTTTCGCCGACGACGTAGCGATCGTGATAGTCGCAAAACTGATCGCGGATATAGAAACGAAAGCTACCGAGGCAATAATGCGCACCAAAGCCTGGCTAAACAAAGTGGGCCTAGAGCTGGCAGAGTACAAGACCGAAATTGTGCTTGTAAGTAGCCGAAAAAAGCCGGAAAGCTGCCAGATAAAGATCGGGGACCATCTAGTCCAGTCAGCCCCCGCAGTTAAATACCTGGGAGTCATAATTGACCATCGGCTAAACTTTAAGCAGCGTATTGACTACGTGGCGAAGCAAGCGGCAGGCATCCAGTCAGCGCTGGCGAGGTTTATGCCAAACGTGGGAGGGCGAAGAGGAAGGTCGTAGTCACAGTGGTGACTTCAGTCATCATGTATGCGTGCCCTGTATGGGTGGAGGCACTGACCGTAAAGGCGACTCTCCGAAAATTGGCGGCAATATATCGCCTTAGTGCTCTAAGGCAGATATGTGCGTTCCGCACGGTGTCGCAAGAAGCAGCGCTAGTGCTAGCAGGCACTCTGCCAGTAGACATTCTTGCCGATGAGATGAGCCGCAATTACGAACGGCGTCACGGCAACTAGCTTTCTTCAAGAGTTATTCGAAGGGACGAGCGGGTGGTCTCGTTGAGCATACGGCAGTCGCGGTGGGAAAGAACGACCAAAGGAAGATGGACGTTCGTTCTCATCCCTAACATCATGCGGTGGATCGAGAGGCGCCACGGTGAGATGAACTATTATCTCACCCAATTCCTGACCGGCCATGGCCGGTC
>KK351042.1:0-25939 GCA_000671755.1 Glossina brevipalpis
TGGTATAATAATAAACTCAAGGTAAAAGTTTTTGTGTTTCATAATTAAATTTTATATTTAATTAGGAATTTAAAGTTTTTCAATTTGTGGTATTAATATTTTCTTTTTGTATTTCAATTAGCATATTAAAAAAAATTAATTAAAAATTGCTTAATCGTAATTCTAATATTGGATTAAAAAAAATATTTCATTTATTATGTTTCCTTTTCCTTAGAAATTGAAATATCAACATATCCTCTAATCAAAATAAAAAGAATAAATAATAATAATAATAATTCTTCGGTTTAGATCGAACTTTTTTGATGCCCACCACCATCTATCTGTATGCTTTTAGAAATGAAAAACAAAAATACTTTCTATCGAAAATACTTAAAAGTTATAGTAAGTTATTGCAAACGAATTGCGTATAAATGCTTCGAAGTTTCTAAGTTTTTATCATATAACATAACTTAGCCAAAGTATAACAATCTAAGCAATATAAATAAATTTGTGCCTTATGTTAATTTCCATAGTTTTGTTCCTTTACGCAGGTATTATTCAAAATCTTGCGCTTATCTTTAAGCAGAAATTTTTCATAATTTTTAATAACAAACTATTCTCATGGATCGAATTAAGCCATTACTTAATGAGGAATTCAATTCGTTTTGCCCTCATCGAAAGAAATAATAAATTACAAGAAATATTGCATAAGAAAGTGTTAGAATTTTCTAGTCAAACGACTACTGATGTGTTGTTTAATATGTTTTTCAACATAATGCGAATTGGCGTTTTAAGAAGTTTCATTATGGTTTTTGTGGATTTTAAACGTTTTGTCTTTGACAGTAAATTCAATTGCATCAATTACATCAATTGTTTATCACGATATTCTGCTCTAATCACTTCCAACACTTCCTGCAAAACTGATTCCATCTGGTTCGATCAAATATATAGTACCTAATCTTAAAGGCATAATGTATAGCCAGGCTAAATGTCTTAAAGTTATCTTAGTAAAGAATTAGCCATAGTAGAAGCATTTCGTTTAAAATTAAACTGGTGACATTTAAATTTTTTGATTTTCCCTTAAAAAATTTTTACATTCACACAATACATCTTAGATTTCTTTGTTATCGATGGACTCATTTGTTCTTAACCTTAGCTTCATCAGTTTCGAATTGGGCAGTACGGGAAGAAAATTTCTTTTATAAAAATCTTCCTTTATTCAAAAGAATGAATAATGATGAAGCAATATTTGACGACCTTGTTGAAACTATACGTCTTAAAAATGGAATAAAAATACATTGATGACTTTTTAATGAATCAGCATTTGCTGAACTTTGCTTAGTACATTTTACACTGATTCTTTTAAGTTAAAATGAAGAAGAGTAAAACGAAAGAGACCGAGCAATTATTTAATAAATGATATACGACCGAAGTCGCGTTGTTACCGGAAATATTTTACACAAAATATTGGTTTCTGTTCATATACGACATTAAGAATTAAATTTTATTTTGTTGGGCTAGTTTTAATGCTGGCCCTTTGAAATTCAATTACGAAAAATAAAAGTAAAAATTTTAACATAAAAATCTAAGCAAAATCTTAGAAATGCAAAAAAAGGTTCGAAGGAAAAAGTCGACATGAGGAGAATGCAATCAAATTGTTTGCAAATATTTTCCGCTATAAACTTATCGCAATCTTCATATATAGCGCGGTGTGGTGGGTAGAAAAAGCTCTTTAGATACCTATATTAATATCCTTAAAACATCTGTACAACATCTGTAAATATATATATGACTAGCTTTTAGTTAATTGATTTTTAGGCTAAACTATTTTCTACTTCCATGAAACAAGCAACGTTTTTGCCTTAAAAATTAGCTGTATTTTCTAAAACTGGAAAATAATTTTTGAAATATTTAATATAATATTTTTAGATTTTATTTTATTATATTTTTTTTCTTCGGGTTTAAAAGTTCGTTTTAGCTAAAAACATTTTCTCAAATATAATTGAATGAAAAATCTTTATTATTCGAAAAATGTAAATCAAATGAAAAGCAATATAAGTTCAAATATATATTCTTATCTTTTCTATGTAGAAGCTTTAAAAAAGTATAATTTTAATTTCATAAAAAGGAACACACTTAACAAGGAACTTCACGTACTGAAACCCACATTTCTAAGAGCCTCCTAGAATCATAAAACATATATATATATATGTACTTTCATATATCTATCTAAAGTATATATAAAAAAAAAAAAAAAACAGAAAATATTTTACAAAGAAAATTTTTAAATAAATAATTAACAAGAGTAGTATTGAACAAACGGATAAATTCATATAGTTTTGTATAAGTGTTGATATATTTACTCAAACATTTTAAATATAATGTAAAACATACACAAAACTATCTCAACAAAAATTCCACTCATTAAAAGCAACGAATAATAAAAAGTTTTAATTTTAATTGTAGGTAAAATCTCAATGAATTGTTAGCATATCCTTCTTATTTTTTTTTTTTGTAGCTTAAATGTATTTAGCTTTAATTAAATTATACACATACAAATGAGCTTAAAATGGAAAGATATTTATATAGAGCTTAATATTTTACTTAAATTACTTATATTATTATTATTATTATTTTTTTATTTACAAAATTTTTAATAATGTGCTTCCATTAATAAATAATCCTCAGTCATTATAGTAGCTATGAAATTTAATTTTCATTTTTTTTTTCTCTTAATTTATCTTAAGTAATATGATCATCGTATAGCTTTTAGCTTCAGCTTCTTATCTTAGTGTGTAAACCATGACTTTGTAATTATAGAGCACATATTCACTTAAATTAGTTTACATTTAATAATGATTTCAAATATTTATTATATGTACACAGAGAGAGGGAATAATTAATGCAAATACAATAAAGAAACGTGATTTTAAAACAATATATAATATTTATTTAATGCTTAATTTTTTCAAATGCTATTGGAGGCATTATAATTAAATGGTAACGCCCTTGAAAGGAAAACTTAGGTATTCATCCCTATTCACGTGATGACTATATTGCACTCATATGAAAAAAGACTGCAAAGCGCAGCTTATCAGAAAAAAAAGCAGTTATAAACTAAACTAGTAAAAGTACTCTAAATGGTTTTTTCATAAAACGAACATAAAACAGAGATAATTAATTTAATTTCCTTCTTACACGATCTTCTTTTCCTTGCGTAAATGCAAATATACGACACTCGTCTCAATAAGGAACATGGGACTCATTGATTAATCGGTTTTTATGTTTTATGATTTTTTATTTTTTTTTCTTCGTATAAAAACAGCTTTATGTAAATATATCCAATAGTATTTCGCTCACAAAGCATTTTCCCATTTCGAAATCGTTTGAGCTTAATATAATTTCTTTGAGATTATGTCGCGATGTTTATTACAAATTCTTTTGATATCTTGACTTCTCAAACTATACTCTTAAATATTAGAAATCTTTGTATTGTCAACCTTTCTCTAAATTCTTCAAATTCTAAAGCAAATTCAAAGTTTAGTTTAGACAAATTTATTTCGAGTCAATGCATGAATTTCATTACGATCGAGTGATAAGGGATGGAAAAATCATTCCATTTGCGTGCAAGATTGTTGTAAAGAGCTCTATTTTTTATATCAATTAATTAAATTGCATTTGGACAGAAAACGTTTGAGCAAGATGTTCAACGACCGGTAAACTTGATTTGATAATGAGATTCGATTAAAAGGAACTTTCAATTGAAAACCAGAGAGAGAGAGAATTATGTCACTTTTTCATTGTGCCTATTTGCGTGAAGGCGACAGTAAACAAGAAAATGGTATCATGTAAGGAAATTGAAGCGGCGAAAGTCGTTTTTAACGTTCTCTCGTTACGTCTGGCCACAGTAAAATTGCTGTCGCTTTGAATAATTTTGCATTAGTATTGAGTATAAATCAAGAAAAATTACTATAACATAACAAACATAAACATATTGTTCGTTTAGTTAGCTTCGACTTTTTCAATTTAAAATTACGTATTTTATTAAGCTTATAATATCTCTATTTTATTAATACGGTAATCAAGTATAACGCTAAAAAAATTTCGTAAAAGAATTTTATGAAACAGTTGATCTGTTTACTTTTTTTGATTTCTAAAAATAGGAATGGAGGAAGCCTTCAATTTTAGTCTTATATCTCCAGTATCTTGATTATTTTTTGACTAATTGGTTGTGTCACTTTCTTCTTGAACGTTCCAGAAGAAAGTGGATCTGTTTACATCATGCAACATTTTTTTTTTGCAAATTTCGCACATAATTTTGTTTTCATTCAATTTTGCATGTTTGTTAGTACTTATCGTATGTTGTTTGTTTATAGAAAACAAATGAACATCGGTTTTGAAATCTAATTTTTTACCCCTCATTCAGTATTAGTAGTTTAAAAAAAATAACAAAATTTGACATCAATTAGTGAAAACGTTGCGACAATATTGCATGGTAGAAAGAAAAGCGACAATCAATTCTCGCCTTTCGAAAGGAGACAGCTACAAACGAAAGTTACATGATTAGCTTTAAAAAGAAGAACGAACTCCCATATAAAATCTTATCATTTGGCAATATTGTCTTATCATATCAATTAGGTAGTGGTTTTTGTTGTTTTCTTTTTATTAGAATTTAGAGATTTTAAAAACAATATAAATAAACAAATATCATACAAATTGCATAAAAATAGGAAAGAAATAATGTAAACAATTTTATTTAAAAACTTTTAATAATAGACTATATAATCAGCGATAAAAAACGTTTAATTCTGTATAAAATAAATATCACTTTGCACGCAATATATATAAAATGTCCAATACAAAGTATGAAATTACAAATTCCTCTAAAATAACATTTTGTTTACCAAATGAATGTATTTATTTAGAAGAATTCAAGACATTTTTAAGAGAATTATCGCGAAATTTAAGTGATAATTTACTTGATACTGAGTTGCGTAATTGTGTAACTCGCAATAATAATGAAACTTATTCAGTGGAAGGCGGAGAATTACAAGCTGAAATATTAATGCAAATTTGGCAGCAACTACAAGTAAAACAATGCCCTGAACATTTCAAAATGGCCATATTAAAATTGATAGAGGAGCAAATTTGTGGAGAATTAAAGAATGCAAAAATCCGAGAACAATTACAAATTATGCGTCTCGCTATCGGCGATAATGATGAAGTTAATGTGTGCTATGACTTATTGAAATTACAGAAATTCATTAATCAGTGGGTGGATAAAGTTTTGCTGCACTTATCAGACAATTCAAAGGAAGAGAATCTAAAAACTTACGCTGAATGTTTCAATAAATCGGATAAAATGCTAAAAGTTTTTTCCTATGCTGAGTGCCATATTAAAAACAAACCACGAAAAATGGAAGATCGTCATACATGTATGCCTAGATTTAGTGAAATGTTAAACACTAAAGATATGTATAGTTTTTATGGAGTATTTGATGGACACTCTGGCTCTTTGGCAGCCACATATGCAGCCAATCAGTTACCTTATTTAATATCACAGCAACTTAAACGACGGTCATTGGCTCAATCGCAAAGTGATTGCGATTTCCATAGAGAGGCGTTTGAGAGTGCATTTTTGCAAGCTGATCAAAATTTTGCTAAAAAACGCATTTGTAGCGGTACAACAGCGGTGTGTGCTTTATTAAAATATAATGCGGAAGAAATGCAACATCTTTATGTAGCTTGGGTGGGTGATTCAAGAGCTCTACTCGTGTCTCCGACTATGCAATTGCAATTAGTGAAAGCCCATAAACCTGATAACATAGATGAACGCAAACGAATTGAGTCATTAGAAATAGGAGGTGCAGTTATGTTTGTTCATGGCCAATGGCGAGTGAATGGTATAATTAATGTTTCCAGATCAATAGGAGATTCATCTGTAAAGGCAGTAATAGCTGAACCTGATTTTGTTGATATTCCCTTGCAGACAGCACATGATTTTTTATTATTAGGCAGCGACGGTTTATGGGATCATGTAGCTGAAAAGCTTATTGTTCAAACTGTCTATAAAGGTTTAGATGATAAGGAACAATCATTAGAAGACATTCCAAAGCATTTAATAGAATTAGCGAAGCAAGGCGATTCGCAAGATAATATAACAGCGATTTTAGTTTTATTAAAAGATCGCTCTAAAATCAATGAAAACTATAAAAGATATCAAGAAAAGTAATTGTGAAAATTGCGAGATAATAACTCATCAATTTGTCGCTAACAAATCGCGGTCTTCAATAAAATATTGGAAACAAATTCAAGTTTGGTATTGAAGCAGTATATTTTTAGGGAAATCTAAAATAATTTCTTTTTAACTTAAAACTAAGCAAAAAAAAAAAAGGATGAATTTTGGTTTTAATTACTTCGTAAAACCATTTTCATATTTTTCGGAATGTTTTTTAGACAGCTTACCAGCTTAGCTTCCCCTTAAATATAATAATGAACGTCTAATTAACAATTTTTTTTTTTTTGCTTTTGTACTTGAAGCAAGAATCTAATTGCTTCACGTGGCAAATTTTAGATACCAACAAAACACAAAGAAAATAAATAATAGTATCAAATTTAGTAAATGCGTATCGGCAAAATTTTTGCATTACGCATATTTAAACAGCTATAAGAATTATTAAAACAAGTTTACAATGTATGTATAGATTTTCTTGAGCATTCTTTGCAGATAAATCACCTCTTCTAACTTCCTCTATGAGAGCGTGATGTAAAAATAATTTTGATATTCCTCTTTTTTTTTTATTGCACTTTTCGAAAGTTGTTTTTTTTTTCAACGAGGCGTTTTAATAGGTCAATTTGTTTGAAAAGCTCATGTGGATGAGTGGTTTATATATATAAATATATATAAATATATTATTTATTTATATATATATAATATAAAGTCTGCATAGAACTAACGAATCTAATTGGCCTATACTATATCTTTTGGTGTTGGGTATAGAAAAGAATTATATTTATACGATGTGCCTAAAATTTAGCAAAAACAAACAACGATCAATACTCTGCAAATTTTCATTTAAAAAATCCAATTAACAAATAAACTAACGTACAATTGCTCATTGATATTCGTTCAAATTTTTTGTTTTTTTTGTTTTATTACAATTGATATATTATGTAAAGTATATATTATAGGCTTCGCAATAATTGTGTATTTATGTATATACATATACTTAGGTATAGTTCTTAAAGTTTTATTTGCTTTAGACAGATAAAGTGAGTAGAGCTTAGCAATCAACGAATAACTACATGTAACTAACCACCCATCCAATCCAATAATTTATGTACCTTTTTTACACTTTTTATCACAAGTGACTTTTTATATTAATTTTAACTTTAATGATATCCATATTTTATAATATAGCGTATGCGTACGTGTTCCATTAGCTAAAATACTTAATAAAAAAAAAAATAATAAAAACTTTGCAAAGATTGAATAGTAAATTAATGAATATTGTTTCTTTTTTTCAATATGGATTCAAATATTTTTCTTTAAAAATACGACAACAGCAACAACAAAATATCAGAAAGAGACAAAATACTTACTTAATTGGGAAGACATGGTGTATACCATCTGTGGCCTTTATTTAAAAGAATTTGGTAACATTTACGTTTATAGTACGATGATGATAGCCCTATATATATATGTATATATGTATATATATATGTATATATGTATATATATATATATATATCTTCGGTGTAACAACCAACAAAGACGATAATTCATTCTTTAATGTACTGTCTAACGTCCGATATGAGAATTTAAGTCTTCTTCGTCACGATATGGTTAGTAAGTTGATTCATTGTTTAATGTACTGCCTAACGTCCGATATGAGAATTTAAGTCTTCTTCGTCACGATATGGTTACTAAGTTCATTCATTGTTTAATTTACTGTCTAACGTCCGATATGAGAATTTAAATCTTCTTCTTCACGATATGGTTAGTAAGTTGCGCAATAGACTTGGGCTCATTATCTTCGGTTTTGATATTTTCTTTTTTTTTTTATTACTATTTTGACTTGATATGACTTTTGATTTTTTCAGTAACAATTTTACAGCTATTTTTGCGGTTTAAATTTTTTAAGAAAGTTAAAAGTTGAGCAATTTTTGTGCTCTTCATTGATTGACTACAAATATTAATAATTTCTTGGTTTCTGATTTTACCGCTAGTGCTTCCTTAACGACTTATCGTATCTATCGCATCTTACGTCCAACTGACATAAGAAATGAATAAATTAATCATTTTTTTTAGTCAGGCATGTCTGATGAATATTACTTATGGAGAGGCTAACCAAATATCTTAAACGAACGACAAGGCGAATCATTCCTTTAAGAGGTTTGGAAATTGTTGCAGAAATTCGAAAACTATTTATTATATCTAAAAGGAACTTTTTAGTTTAATAAACTTTGTGGGGCTTCAAACGTTGTTGCTTAATGATATGAAAGAAGAAATTAATAAACTAAACATAGTCTCCTGGTTGCGATTACATAAATGAAATAGTTATTAAATCTTTATCACCTATGGCTCTCAGTTTCTTAACATTAATTTTTAACAATATATTAAGATTAAATCGCTTCCCAACTCAATGGAAAAGTGCAGAAATAATTACTATGTTCGCTAAACTAAATAAACCAGAAAATATTGTAAGCTCTTACAGACCAATTAGTTTATTGATAACATTTCCTAAAATATTTGAAGGAATATACCTACAAAGACTGCTCGCAGTTCTGGAACACAAGAATTTAGTATTCTTAACCATTAACATTTCGTTTTCATGAAAAAAAAATGTTGCCATCGATCGATGTCTTCATGTTATTTCAGAGCCGAGTGCATTAGAGAAGTTATCGAAAATAAAAGTTACTGCGATGGTTTATTCCGAAATGTGAATAAAGTTTTCATTAAAGAATAACATGAGGGTCTAATTTTTAAACTTAAAAATATTTTAACTGCCACTAATACAGATGCTACAGCAATTCTATTTTCAGGTTGTGATTCCAGGAATGTTTCCTACGAGTTACAAATTCATCTCAATAAAACTTCGCTAGGGTTAAACAAATGGAATCTCAAAATAAAAGTAATGCAAAGTATCCAAGTTTTAAAATGACAATTTTCCATTTGATATTATATTGAGTTATTCAGTGATACAGACGCTAATCATGGAAATCTTAAAATTGTTTGTTAATTGGTACGATCAGTAAGTTGTAGCGTCTTGCTGGCTGTTAAAGCCGAATGAAACTGTTACTGCACATGTCTATCGACGTCAATTGAACAAACTAAACGATGTATTGTTGCAAAAAAAAAAAACCAGCAATAACGGTTAATAGACGCACAGTCATTCTCTTGCGTGACAACGCTCATCCACAAGTTGCAAAAGTTATCAAGAATACACTGTTTCATCTCGAATGAGATGATGCCGCTCCTACACCGAAGCATCATGGCTTGTTTGGAATGCGGTGACGTTTACGCCACATCCTACCACAGACATTGACTTAAGAGCACCACCCACTCGCACTGTCAAAATACAAATTTGACATTCCGGAGTTGGTGGGAAACTTTGCGTACTAGAAAAATCAATTTGATATGAAAACATAATATCAAAGCCTAAAAAAGTGATAAATAGGGTTCATAATACTCCTTCCTCTACTACTTCTGTTATAAACTTTCCGTTAATTTCCATATTGTTAGATCGCACACCATGCATCTTGACGAAATCAAGTTGTTCTTCATACCTGGTTTTAAAGTTGGGAGAAGAAAAGTTGGCTTGAACAAGATTTATGATAAATTATGCAAACTGTAGAATCACTAAAATATTCTGAAAAATTAGAAAAAAGCAAAATTTTAGAAAGCGATTCATTTAATATGGAACGGGTGCCTTAGAATTGTTAAATCAACGTAGCTGATTACGGCGTTTGTGAACTGACAGATATATTCGATATCAATTTCATACCGATCAAAAATACATGTTCTTTGTTTGGTTTTTGTGAAGCATCTTATTAACATTACAAATATTTTCATATAAAAATTGATTAATTACAACAATATCAGGTAGTCGTCTCCTCTGACCGATTTGACCCATTTCCAATACCAACCTAGGTAAAAGAACATTCAAAGTTTTTAGCAAATTTGAAGATGACATCTTCATTTCATTTTTATATTTTTAACATATGTGTTTTGTTTATGCAAAACAAACAAACGTCAATTTATCTCTCAATTTTTAAGACTCTCTCATTATATTGAAAAATTTACCCTACTCTATTGGAAACTTAGTGATTCTGTTACATGATCCCACTTAAATTTACTATCTCTCATCTCCTTTTGCTGAGTCTCTGGTAGATATGATGATCACCTGTCATCTTATAAATGCCATAAATTACAACCATGTTGATATTCGCACGTGTTGTTTATTCTTTACATTTCTAACTTTTATCAGTTTTCGCACAATTTTTGTGTGATTCGCATCATAGGAACATAAATCCATTTGTGAAACTATGTCTACATTAAAAAGTGAAAAAAAGCTTGCAGCGGATACTTCTTACACTAATTTCTATACCGGTGGAGATGTAGCTTGGAGTAAAGATGGGCAACACATCTATTGCCTTAATAGAAATGAAATAAATTTTGTTAACATTTTAACGGGGTTGGTTGAACACACCTACAGTGTAAGTATTGAAGGCGATGGAGCTTTTAATGAAGAAGACGAAGACATTATCTATGCGTTTGCGTTGGCTCCTACAAATGATTTTCTATTAACTGCACATCGTAGTAGTTTATTAAGATTGTGGCGTTTGGAAAGCGGGAAAGTGGAAAAATTGTGGAAAAGTCAACACAAAGGACCAGTTGTTAAAGTTGTATTTAACGCTGATAGTCGCTTGGTGTGCAGCAGTGGAGGTGATTCCAATTTACGTATATGGGATTATGAGAACAGTCGATGCTTGGCTGCTTTTAAAGATTTCGCAGGTCCCTCTTTGTTGATCCATTTTCATCCAAATGCATTTAAGACTGAAATATTTGCTGCTGGCTCTGATAATATTATATATTGTTGGAATTTCCATACAAAACAATTGATGTATAAAATGTCTGGGCATATATCACAAGTGACCGCCTTCAGTTTTGCAAGTCAAGCTACTGATTGTGAGTTTATGTCTAGTGTAGGACGAGATAAAGTATTAATAATTTGGCGATTAAATGGAACTCAAGAGAAAGTAATCCCCGTATATGATGAATTAGAAGGAGTATTTTATGCAAATAAACACGAAGTTATTGTAGCTGGATCTAATGGTAATATAAAGTTGATAAAGTTAAAATCTGGTAAAATTTCAATGCTCAACGAAAGCCAACACGAATATGAAATTAGACATTTACTAAATAATGACAACACCCAGCAATTAGCTGTAGTCACTGCTGATCACAACATTCTAATATTCAAACGAGATACGGAAAATCGAAATTTAAATTGCACTAAACAACTGATTGGTTTCAATGACGAAATACTCGATATCAGCTTTCTGGGAGAAACTGAACGCTTTCTAGCCATGGCTACGAATAGTAAACATATTAAACTGTATGATTGTGAGCAGAAAATGAATTGCAAAATTATTACTGGCCATACGGATACTGTGATGTGTTTGTCTACACCAGGTTTAAGTAATATGTTGCTTTCAGCTGGTAAAGATTTTGTTATAATATTATGGCAATTGGATGATAAGAAATGCACTTTAAATTGTATGGCCAAGAATGTAAGCAGTCATACAGCTACCATAGGTTGCATAAGTTTTGCTTATGGGTGTTCAAAGGCATTCGCTTCTGTCTGTCAGAGTGGTAGCTTGAAAGTGTGGAATCTTAAAAGGGTAAACGAAAAGATCGAAGAATTTCAGTTCATTATTAAATACGCTGCTGTAGCTCATGATAAGGAAGTCAACTGTGTAACATATTCCCCAAATAACAAAATTATAGCGACTGCTTCGCAAGATAAATTAGCTAAATTATGGTCAGCAGACAATTTCACGATGTTAGGCATATTGCGTGGTCACTCTAAAGGTGTGTGGTGTGTACGTTTTTCTCCGGCAGATCAAATAGTTTTGACCACTTCAAGTGATTGCAGTTTACGAATTTGGTCATTAGGTAATTTAACTTGCTTGAAACGTATGCAGCACTCAAGTACCGTTTTAAGAGCAGAATTTATAAATCATGGTAAACATATCGTCTCAACTTGCTCGGATGGTCTTCTCAAATTATGGAGCATTAAAACAAGCATGTGTATACAAACTTTAGAAGGACACGATGATCGTGTTTGGTCATTGGCCATGCCTAGCAATAGCAAAATGTATTTTTTTAGTGCAGCAGCCGATTCGAAACTAATTAAATGGCGTGATATAACTGACGAAGTAAACAATGAAGAGATTGATAAACGACAAATGCAATTATTGCAAGAGCAAACTCTACAAAATCTTTTAAATGAAAGTAAAAATATGAAAAAAGCCTTTATAATGGCATTGAAATTGGGTAAACCCAAAATGTCATATGAAATTATCAATCAATACATAAAGAAAAGGGACCATGCGGGTGTAGAAGATATAGTTGCAACCCTTGATACCGATCAACGGCGTTTACTATTAGATCATGCTAAAGTTTGGGTAACAAATTCTCGATATACACAAACTTGTAATTTGGTATTGAAATATCTACTTACTGAAATGTTAGTTCATCCGGGATTGCAACGTTCCCTAAACTCTGCCAAATTAATAGAAATACTAATGCCATACACACAAAGGCATTTTAAACGTCTCACAACATTGAAAAGAGATTTGAATTACTTGAATTTTCTTGTTCAAAATATTTAGTGTTGATTTGTAAGCCGACTTGGAGAAGGTACTAAATTATATAATTGTTTCAACTACATTATCTTAATGTGTGAAGTTTTTTGGTCAGTGGATTGCTAAAAAAAAAAAAAAAATAATCGAAGTCGGCAAAAACTTTTTATAAATAAATTTTCTAAGCTAAGTTTAGAAAAAAGTTGATTTGTTACTTCAATAAATTTTAAATCCAATACAACTTTATAGTTAATGTAAAAAAAAATATTAATAAGTTAAAGTGGATCGAACGATTTTAATTTCCTTTATATTGAGTGCAGTTCGAAGTATATAAATAAACGACTACTTCTTAATTTATTATTATTAACTATATTTATAAAAGTTACAAAAAAAAGTGATGAGCCCTACCAACTTAGACTATCGGCGTTATTTTCTTAAAAACAAAAAAAGATGGACAAGTCCAATTATTTTAATAAAATTAAAAATTTAATCGATATTTTGTTAGCCATGTATTTTCAAGATGTCCGTGGAATTAGATGCTCCGAATACGCGTTTCCGAGCAGTGGAAAGGCTTTAACATTCGTAGAGAATATGTTGAACTATAAGATTTCGCTCACGATTGCAAATTGGCTGACCACATTCCTTAAGGATCCTTTGTTATGTTGCAACAATACGTCTGCAAATGTTTTGATATTGATTTTCTCGGCGTTGATTCGATATAATGATGCAACGAGATCAGGATTAACATGAGGGTAGTGTCGCTGTGGTTCTGAGCCACAGCATTATGGCTTGAAATATAGTCCTAACTTAACTTAACTTGTGAATATTAAAGCACTTTCACGTAAAATATAATTGTCCTGAAGATTTTTCAGTGTTTTTCATCGCTCCTGTATTCAGGCTTCTCGTGTCCGTTTTAAAAAACTGTGTTTAAAGAGCATTAACTGAGAGAAAGCTTTTTAAGGAAGAATAAATTGAAATTAATTCAGTTTAGATCATTTACTGCAAAATCTAATTCCCCCTCCCCCCCCGCCAAATTTTACCAAAGTTTTCTTTGACTGTTCTGAGCGTTTTCAAAGGATGCAAATGATCTTCATATTTGACAATGTTACGAAGTTCTTCTTCTTTTACTTAAACAACAAGGATTGATTTCCCGTTTTTTAATCAGTAGTGATCTTCTTTCAATTAAGGAACTTCCTGCTTCAGAATAACGGGTCTGAAATCTTATATTGATTAAAGAGTTTATTAAGACAAGTTGGCAAATCCTAGTTTGGTTTAACATCCTTGAAATGCTACGTCTTTCAACGTTTATCCACACCTGCCATTAAGGGGTAGATCTTTGTTTCCCTTACCTCTTGGCACGGGTGAATTTTATTGAAACTATCCGATGTTTAGATAATTTTATTTCGGAGAAAACTTAAGTGTTTTCAGTTTTCTGTGAGGCCGAGAATATATAATCAGTTTAATACCTTCAAACATTGCGTGTTTTAAATTGTTAATGCAAAAAAAAAGAAAAAAAATGAAAACATATTAAACTTTAAAGAAAAGTCTTAAATAATCTGTTAGATTAAATTTTGAGTTGCGTTTAGAAAAGATTGAAAAATAAATTAAACGTTCTCTTTTTATGTAAATTATAATTTATTTTACGAATATCAAAAAATATATAGGAAAAAAAAAAATTATTGAGTAGGAGCCTACATATAATCGAACTTATAATGGTTGGGACCATTGCTAAAAGGATTTGGAACTAATTGTGTGGTTGATGCAGATGGATGTTCTGAATGTGCTGTTGATATTCCGTAAGGCGTACGATGGCGTAGTGCGGCATGCGAATAGCCTAAAGGCATTTGCGGTCCGTGTTGATAGTTAGGCGGAGGATAGTAATTAGATGTTTGAGGATAATAATTGGAATGCCAAGAATTGGGATACATTGCAGATCCTGGACCTACGTGTCTTGGATAAGCATTGAAATGATGGCCTCCTCTACTTTCCCTGAATTCGGAACTACCGTTTTGTTCATTTTGACGTCTACGTTTCTTCTTAGAATGTGCTCGTACCTGTTCATTACTTTTCTCCGAACTTTCTCCTTCAACATTATCATCATTTTCCGCTGTTTTGTTTTTGTTGCGTAACCGTGACCTCGCCATTCTTTCTTCTTCATCGTCCGAATAATCTACATAACGCGGCGGGGGTTCAATATCATGTTCCCAAGAAGCATCAGATCCACGCGCTTTCATCAAACTAGATAATATAATGAATTGTGTGTATTCGGTTTTGGGAGCCGCGTAAACCATATCTCCTACATTGATTTTTTTCTCTATTATTTGCTCATTTGAATTGAAGCGCACGCAATATAAAGGTTCTGCGACTTGGCCCAAAACATCAAATACTTCACCCAGGACTCGTTGACCTTTATCCAGAAATAATACAGTATCCAAATTTAAAAGTAAAGAGTTCGGGAGAGCGCTAACCAGTACAAGTTGATTTACGATTGAATGAATTTTACCTAATTCGACACATTCATCTTCAGTTACTGTAATATGCAAATCTTGTATAGGTGGTAAGTCATCTAAAAGCAATTCGCCTTTCACTCGTGGAGGCTTGGGTTTGCTCTTTTTCTTAGTGCCATCATCACAGTCTTCATCCTCTTCATCATCATCATTGCCATCATCGTTACCCGCACCTATTCGCTTTTCAATAGTCATGCGTAAATTGTCTAAACATTCAATATCAGAACTTGATTCGCTATCAACTTCGGAATCAATTTCGATCGTTTGAGCACGATAATCTACATTATTTACAAGAGGAATTTCAATAACGGAGTCAGTCGTAGATTTATTATCGTCTTCGGATTCATTATCAGATTTAATATTATTTTCGAATTCACTATCCGATCCATACTGAGCTAGCATACTTAAACCTAACGATCTTTTTTTGTTCGTTTTATGAACATTTGAATCGATTAAATGATCGGAAGGAACAAGTGACCCGTTAATTTCCATATCAACCACATCCTCTGTTTGTTTTTCTTCTAATTGATACGTGGCATCCATAATTTCCACATTTTCCTCTTCTAAAATGTTCTTCTTGAATGTGGATTGCGATTGACCAACCACTATCTGTTCATCAGAATTCGGTATCTGTTGATTTACATTGATTTCCAGCGAATGTTGCTCTTTATCATTTTCAACGACTTCAATACTTTCAGTTTGTTTAGTGTCCTTTTGACAAGTTTCACTTTCTTTCAGATTTTTTAAATCACTTGTAGTGAAATCAGATGCAACTTCCATAATGGATTGAGCTGTAGTATTGATTTCTTCACAGCTTTTTTGTGTTTGATCTGTCTTCTCTTCCAATTCCAGCGAAGTCTCAATAGATGTCTTAACAGTATCATCTTTCAGTTGAGCTTCTTTTACATCACCGATAATATTATCATTTTTTTCCGGCTGATGCAAATTTATATCGCTCGTAGTTGTTATTGTTTGTACCACATTAAGATCAATACAAGTTTCTTGTTGACACGGAGACCATTTCAGCTCTCGGACTTCTATGATTTCCACAACATTTTTGCATGATCGTTCTTGAGAGTTGCCTTTACAATTTGGTTCATCAACTTGTATCTCTTTTTCGGTAGTAGACTCGTTTTCTATGGACACTTTCATTAAGCATTTATTTATTTATGAAATGTAATTTTCTTTACCTCTTGATACTTCTTGGGAGAATGTTTGATTATTGTTAAATTCATTTTCGTTGATTGACTCCATTCTAGTGTATTTTCATAAAAATTGCACATATAGCACCAAAAACGTGCTTTCTCAAAACTTCGCAATTTAATAAAACGTCTGTTAATGCTAAACGTAATGCTTTATTTTTCACAGGCATCTAATATCGTATGTAAGTAGTATGGCATTCACTATTGAATGATAGCTTATAGTAATTTATTCGTATATATCACAATTAAGTAGAATCGAAAACTTTTCTCCAGAAATTTGGTGTAAATATTTATCAGGATTTTAAATGTGGCCACTTCTAAGTCTGTAAAATATTTCGATTACCCAGGAACTAGGTCTGAAATACAATGAAGACGCATTTAAATTCTCTTATCTGGGGGTTAAAAGAGACAAGTAAAATGCGCGATTTCATTGCATTCGTTTACATTGCTTTCCATATGTTGGAATTTGTGGTACTATAAAAGCGGCTTCATTGTTTTCCATCCATATTTCTGGTGAAATTTATACAAATTTCTTCGGCCTGAAAAGATTGAATACAAATTTTAAGTTCTCATTTTACATGGAAACTAAAAAAATAATCTGGCAACGCTAATGTGTATGACAAGATTGGTTAGCATTGGTCCGGACAGGGCTATTATTTTTTTCATAAATGGAAATACGCTTCTGTAGTTTTGCAAAGAATAATATATATAATAAAGAAAAAAAAAAAAAAAGAAGTGCATTTGTTACGATCCAATCAATTATACGCGGACGTAAATAAAGCGATCCAGAAAGAAAAGAAAATAAAAATTAAGTAAACATTTCTCATTGTACTTTCTTGGCACGTGCTACGAAGAAAAAGGAGGAATAGGAGGAAACTAATAACATTGGAATACATCTTTGCTAGACCAAGAGAATAATCACATCAAAAAAGAAAATGGATAATATCGAGGCTTTGTACAAGTGCTACGAAATTTTGTCAGAAGCCGGTGACAGAATATCTGAGGTTAGTATTCAAGCAAATCGAAATTAATTTCTATTCGATTTTTTCATAAGATTAAATAATGTAAATTTCAGCATGTTAAAGAATATAAGGATATAATAGAGGCAGTAAAGGGTTCTTCAAAAGAGAAACGCTTAGCTTCTCAATTCATTGGAAAGTTCTTTAAATATTTTCCCGACTTGGCTGAGACAGCTATAGATGCTCAATTGGATTTATGCGAAGATGACGATATGCAGGTTGTTCGGATTTTTTTTTTTTTTTTAAACTTATGGGTTATGCTCATTTCTTGCGCCTTTTTTCTACTTTTTAGATACGTCGACAAGCTATAAAAGATTTGCCGAAACTTTGCCAAGATACCGTAGGCATAACATCCAAAGTCGGTGATACTCTAGCTCAGTTATTACTTTTGGATGATCCCCTAGAATTACAGCAAGTTAATAATTCCTTGCAGACGATTATTAAGGTAAATTTACTAAACAATAAATACTTTGGTGTTTAAATTTAGACTAATATGAATATAGCAATTCGAGGAATGTATGTATTTTGTAAAAATTGCTCGGAGAATAAATATTTTTTTTTAGATGGTTTACAATTAGGTTGTGAAAAAGTCTTAAACACCCTCATTTAATTGTTTAATAATTGTTTTTATTTATAGATGGATGCTAAAGGGGCTTTGTCTGGCATTTTTATACAAATTTCGAGTGGAGATGAAACAACCCGCGAGCGTTGCTTTAAATTCATTGCTACTAAGCTTTTTGCAATGGGGCCGACAGTAATAACCAAAGATGTTGAAGAGTTCATTATCGATGAAATCAAAAAGATATTACAGGTGGGTCAAGTTAGAGTGAATTAAACTTAATAGAAAACATATTTCCATATAAATGTATAAAAAGTTGTCTATCGCAAAGAGATATGTTTAGATATGTCTGGCTTGGTCTAAAGATTTAATTTGAAATTTTTTCTTAAAGCTGGATTTTTTCCAAGTTAACAAAAACTGATCATTTTCTAATTTTCTTTAGGAAAATTGTTTCCTTAAAGCTCTGAAACACATCCAAAGTTTTCCTTGAGAAAGCACACATTGGCTTTGTCATCATAAATCGATTAATAATTCCAAGAGCTAAGTAAGGAAAACATATTTATGTATAATATAAAACTTTGTCCATAGTTCTTTTTAAGATTGACATAAGCAATCCATTGCTTCTCTACTCATTAATTCGTTCCAACTGTTTTTCCCTGAGATTTGCGAAAAGAGAATGGTTGCTTCAAGTTAGATTCGGAGAATGTGTTTGATAGGACAACAATTCTACATTAATTAATGCAATTTTGCTTTTGCGACCATTAGCTTATGTTATCATAAGTGTTAATGCGATACCCATTTAGAAATGAGTGAACGTATTGCCTTTCTATATCTCTGGTTGAGGATTTTTGTTTTTTATAACTCTCGGATATTATTGAGCAATGTACGGATAGTTAATAAATTCGCCGTAAGTCTCATTGTAATTTCTTTATTGTCCGTTTTTTTTTAGGATGTTACAGCAGACGAATTTCACTTGTGTATGAACATTTTGGGTTCCACAAAACTGGGCAATTCCATTATCGGACATGCTGAACTGGTTGCTTTAGCTAAAGAACAAGCCGAATTAAATGCACATATCGATGCTATTACCATTGAAGATGAGATAGTGGAACGTTTTATACAATGTGCTACACATGCTATGCCATACTTTTCGGTAATGTTGACATTTTTCTTATTTTTTAATATTTATTTCTGTTTAAAAAATGAAAAAAAAATTCATTCCCTTTTTATTACACAGAATACTATAAAATCTACAGACTTTATAGTATATGTTTGCGATAAATTATTACCGCTTGGTACTTGGAATATGATAGCTACTTCTGTGACACAGGATCAAGTGCAGTTGCGTTTGTTAAAAGTGTTTGCTGAAATGTGTACTTATTGCGATGTCCTGGACAATTCAACACAACGTTTAGATAATATTTATCAGGTGTTAAGGGTACGTATCATCGCACTGTTTGTTTCGCACCTTGTGTTGTCAAATATTTTTAATCAATTCCTATATTCGTTAGAGACGACTACACAAATTGTATATAATCGTGATTAAAGATTTGATCCGTTTGTTATTGGAAATGTAATTATTTTTTTAGATCATATAAATTTTTCCTATTTGCGCTTAATACATGAAGGTTCTCTTTGATTAGCGAAAATTTTGAAAGATAAACATCTACTCTTAAGAATTTTTCAGTAATAATCGTATAAACGTTATAAACGATGCTCTTCATTTCCGTTGTGTTATGTCACTTCCCGGTTGGTCTAATTAAGCGGACTTATGTTATATTTTAGTTATTAAATTCACTTATTGTTTAAACAGAGGGAAAATTTTGTGCGAACCGTGTTATGTTCGTATTATACGTAGCACATTCCGAAATGGAAGTTTGTATCCTATAGCTGGGTTTAGACTTCAAAAACAAATAAGCAAACGGAACTTAGTAATAAGTCTATTTCTAATTATAAATAAGTTTTTATCTTGTTTTAACACAGGAGTACATGCCGTTGCCGCAATTAAGTGATGATGACGTAAGCAGTCCGCCACCATCGTTCCAATTCTCTCATGCAGAATGTCTATTGTATGCTTTACACACATTGGGTAAAAAGCATTCGGACAACTTATCATTTGTTCATGACGTGGAAAAACTAAAAGATTTTCGCTCCCGATTACAGTATTTAGCCAGAGGTACACAAGGGTAAGCGAAGAAATTTAATAATTTAGCACAAAAAAAAAAAAAAAAAAAAAAAAACTAATAATAAAAATTCTTTACAAAAGTTATATTAAAAAGTTGGAAGAAGCTGTCAAAGGAAAAACCACTGAAGAATTAAAATCTGAAGAAAATCAACTGAAATTGACTGCGTTAAAAACTACTTCGAATATTAGCACTTTAATACGTGATCTCTTCCATTCACCACCCAGTTTCAAGCATGAAGTACAACTGTCATGGGTAACACGTAAAAATGTACGTATATATACTTTGATAATGGTTAAGTTTAGATTTAATAAAACTATTTACTATTTACGTTTTCATAGAATAAAGTTGGTAAACGTCATGCCACCATAACATTCGATGGTAAAAGTGAGAATGGTAAAGATGAAGAAAAAAAATCACGGAATTCAGTAGATCAAAAAATCTATTCGCCACCTTCGGGGAAATATTCTGCTAAAGTGCAAAACTATGGTAGCGCTAGTGGCAATAATCGAACACGTTCACGCAACACCACTGGAGGTGGTGGTTATCAAAAAAATCGTCGCAATTTCAAGAAATATTAGGCAAAAAAAAAAAAAAAAAAACGTCACCTTAACACTCTACACACATACTACTTTTAATCACTTTTAAAATCATTAATACGTTTTGAAGCAGTTCTTTAAAATTTGAGGCAATACTTTATCTTGGATCATCTTTTTCATCTAAACAAGGTAAGTTTGAGATTAATTATTAATAATCGTTTTTGTTTATTTTCAGCTGAAAGCGAAAAAAAAAAAAAAATCTACTTCGTCTCAACACCACTCGTTCGTATTTATTTTTTGAAATTAAAAAACAAACAAAAATAATTTTAATTCATTTATTTACCAACTGCGCACACACCATCCTTATAACATTTCACTTTTCAATTCGTCGCCTTAGACACTATTAATAACTACTTCATTTCGTGCTAAAACTATACTTTCTCTCTCTTTAATTCCTTTTTTTTTAATTTTTTCGTTCTCATATTTTCATGTTTTGGTTGTAAAAGCACTTGTGTAAAGCTTTCTTATAAAAAATATCCAAATTATTATTTCGTTTTGTTTTGCAATTAAAACATTTGAAAAATGTTATAATATGATGATATATAAATAACGATTGTAGAAATGAATTCAAGTAACAAAAGAAAGAGTAAAACCCGAAACGAATATTTCACTAAAACTTCTTACAAAACGTTTTCAATTTTATGTTTATTTCTATTATTAAAATTTATTTCAATTTCTTTTGTAATGTTTTGTTAAAATGTTCTAGTTGAAGTGTTCAAATTTTTTTTTTTTTTTTTTTATTTCTTTTGTAATGTTTTGTTAAAATGTTCTAGTTGAAGTGTTCAAAATTTTTTTTTTTTTTCTTCAATTAAAGGCAACATTTTGTCTATTTTTATCTCCCCACCTTTTGCATACAAACATTTACACCTCACGAACACATCTACGCTCATACATATACAGTGGCATTCTCCAATTATCATATTTCATTACTTGTAACGTTTTTAAATAAAATACAATCAAATAAAAGAAATAAAATAAACAAATTACATTGAGTTTTGTCCTAAAAAACAATTTTATTACTATTTTTTTTTTTATGATGATTCATTTATATATATTTATGTCTCATTTTCGTCTAATTTAAATTATATTAACATTTTATTTAAGTAAATCTTTTTCACGGACAATATAATTTTTTTTTCGTTTGAATTTTACAGTTATAAAAAAAAATTATAACAAACATTTTCAAAATATTTTACTAAAATATATCACTAAGAAATTAGATGAAAATGGTTTTATTATTATTAAAAGAAAGTAATGAAAAATATTCAAAAACTGTATAGAGAAATTATGAAATAATTAAAAAATAAATAATGCCTCCTTCAAATCCTACATCCGAAAGTGACTCCGAAACTTAATTTCTTTCATTTAGAACTCCTTTTGGTTGTTTTAATACCTCCCTACCACCGGATAATGTAAGTATTTAATTTGCTGTTTGTAACATCAGAAATTCGTTTCCAAGATTTCATACGATGCATACGTCTTTGATTAGCTTAAGATACATTTATAACATTCTTCCTTGTGTCGATATTTCATGTGTTTTGGAAACGTCCACAATATTTAAAATTATATATTCTTATTTGCTTGCAAGTTTAAAAGTTAAAAGTAAACGTAAGATACCAATAGACAAAAAGCTGAAGTTGTAACCTATACTATAGATACTGGTTTAAATAATCTTTATAGAAATATTTGATGAAACGATTTGAAAACAACGAAGAAAATTATATACGGATTTGCCGGATCTTTTATACCTACTATCTTTATTTTATAGAAAAGCTCAAGAAGAACGGCTTAGCCGGATCTTTTATACCTATTATCTTTATTTCATAGAAAAGCTCGATACTTTGTAATATTAGCTTGGGGAAAAAGAAATCCATCCAATCTAATATGAACTTCAGGACTTTATTTAACATTTCGAATTGGAAAATAATGGATCCATCCAATCTTATATGAACTTCAGGACTTTATTTAACATTTCGAATTGGAAAATAATGGATTTCTTTTTCCCCAAGGTAAGCGTTGAAGATTTTTCTCATTCTTATGCAATACTGTGGACATTTTTAATGTGCGGTCTATGAGTAGTGAGCGAAAAAAAAAAAAGTAAATAGAGTTCTTTTCAACTTTTATGTTATATCGTAGACGTGTCCTTTGACCAATTTGACCCATGACATTTTCAATACGAATGTACATGTAAGAATTTTTATTGTTTTTGCCAAATTTGATTCAGATATTTTAATTTTTGGGACTGTGCAAAAAGGGTTAATTCAGACATTACACAAATAAGCAGACTGATGAACAGATGGACGGACAAGCCTACGTGCATTCCATATTTGATACTGTGTGATCTTTCTAAATCTTCCTTCTTGATGTTGAAAACGTCTTCACAAAAGCATTAGATTTGAATACATTATTATATCGAGCGGTCGTGGCGGGTTGGAAAAAATCTGCCATTCCCACATAATATTATAGACTATTGAAATTTAAGTTTTTCGAGGTTCCTTCTAAGATGAAGGTGTATAAAAGATTTGATCACATCCGAATTGAATTGTCTTTTTTTTTTTTTACATCCGGATCTCGTGAATTTGTATGAAGTTCCATGAACGAATTGGTCCGTGGCCGCAAACGTACCTAGGTAATATATATTAGGGTCTAGAATGACGGGGAACACACAAAAAAGAAAAAATTGCATATACTTTCCACATAATGAACTTCTAACTCGATATACATTTTTGAGCGATGTTCGTTCGTCGGTATTCGTGCGAGAACCTATCTATGAGAATCGTCAAATTTCTCAAAGCGTAGATTTCATCTTTTCATTGTTGGTAACACTTTTACCATCTATCCACTTCTTCTGGGCTTAAAAAAGAGCCGGGAGAATCTGACACGATACACGATAGTTGAGAAAACAACTGAACGTTCAATCCTTTAACTTCGGATATTATTCGGATATTTGAGATTGGATATTTTTGTACTCATACATTATTTTGTTGAAACAGCGTTCTCTTTTTACCAGATTGAACTCTCTTAATTTGCTTTGGACGCTATTCCAATCGTTCAGTACAAGTTTTGATTGTTTCTTCATACGAAGTATGACATTTTGAATACGTTTCTCATCCATGGTTACTAAAACGATTGTACTTTATTGCTGTAAAACATCGCCGAGTAGTCGATTCAGATATCCTTATGGACGGTTTTTATTGTATTGTAAGTAAACACGGCACCTGTCTGGCGCACAGCTTTCCAATAGTCAAATTTTTAGCCACTATGTGATGTAAAGCATTTTTTAAAATTCCTTTCTATTCTAATTTTTTTGTTCACCTTAATGATGGACCGAATTTTAGACTACGGTATTCAATATTTTAGAACATATTTCCTGAAGATAGAATACAGTTGGACTCTGTATTGGTTGAGTTGAGCTGTTTCAAATGAAAATATATCATGTAATGGTGGTCAACGTTACCAATATTTATAAACTCATTGGGACCACCATAAATCTTACTATGGCTATTAGGTAGGACTGAGACTTGGCGTCAATTTTTGGACTAATTTAAATTTATCAGATAAAGACGAGTTCACATTAATCAGTTGCTTTAGATTGTAAATTACAAGTTTCTTCCTCTTATGTTTGAGGTTATGGATGAATCATGCTTACTTACAAAGCCGTTATACGAATGTATGCCATGTTTTTTTTCTTTTTAAGTTTTTCGATATTAGACGGATGGAAAACGTTAATAAATAATTTTGAATGATACACCTAGTTCCATTAAGGATATTAATATGGAGCAGTACATATTATAGACTTGGTAAAGTTCATATATTTACCTATCCAGTATAAGCGTCTTAGTCGTTCGAACCATTCTCATTTGCGTGATTTGCAGTGGAAAGCTAAAATTTGATAAATGTATTTTAATTCGTAGAATATCATAAACAAAAGAAAGCGTATTCCGTCGATATGTGGCAATGGATGAAACATGGCTCCATTATTTCACATTGGGGTCTAATCGATCGTCAGCTGAGTGGACTGCATGTGATGAACCGACGCCAAAGCGTTGCTTCACTAAAAATGCTATAACTCACATACTAATAGTGCAACAGCTGTCAAAATTATACACGTGTCTTTTGATGGTTAGGGCTAACTAAAATCATATGGATTTAATATTAGTAGCGCCATCTATTTGTTCACTTACGAACTTTCCGGCCCACCTGATATGTAAACGTCCATACGCAATCTTGTCCAGGACGGGGTTAGTTAGATATGTACAAGCATACAATATGCTGGTGCTTGACCTTGTGAAGGGAATATTTCTTTTTCCTTTTCCTTGCCCAGGACGTTGTCAAACGTATAATACGCTCTTGCCTGACTGTCCTTATAAAAAATAATGTCTCTCCCTTTTCCCCTTCTCTAGAACTGGGTCAGGCAGGAAAGCTAAAATTTGATAAATGTATTTTAATTCGTAGAATATCATAAACAAAAGAAAGCGTATTCCATCGATATATGGCAATGGATGAAACATGGCTCCATTATTTCACATCGGAGTCCAATCGATCGTCAGCTGAGTGGATTGCACGTGATGAATCGACGCCAAAGCGTTGCTTCACTAAAAACGCTATAACTCACATACTAATAGTGTAACAGCTGTCAAATTTATACACGTGTCTTTTGAAGGTTAGGGCTAACTAAAAATCATATGGATTTAGTATTAGTAGCGCCATCTATATGTTAACCAACAAACTTTTCAGCCCATGTCATGTAAACGTCCATACGCAATGCCTGTTCAGGACGGTGTTAGTTAGATATGTAAAAGCATACAATATGCTCGTGCTTGACCTTGTGAAGGGAATATTTCTTTTTCCTTTTCCTTGCCCAGGACGTTGTCAAACGTATAATACGCTCTTGCCTTACTGTCCTTATAAAAAAAAATGTCTCTCACTTTTCCCCTTCTCTAGAACTGGGTCAGGCAGGTATGTTCAAGTTTGCAATGCGATCTTGACTGACTATCCTTGGGCTCTATCGAGGAATTGTA
>KK351042.1:67603-79835 GCA_000671755.1 Glossina brevipalpis
TACATATATATATGTAATATAGGGTTTATTAATAGAGAGACTAGTGTCATAATATGAAGACATACATAAGATGTACATACATGTGATCGCGTTCACGTGTGTGTCTAAAAGCTTATTCCCATCCAAAATCTTATGAGTTCAAAGTTTATTCGTTTGCCATGGATTTGTGTGCATGTGTACACATATTGTTATTGCATATAAATTTATGAATTTATTATATCGATAAAACCTCTTAGATATATTTTTTCTTTATTTTTTCTTATAATTTTTCTCTCTTTATAATCTTCATTCAGAAAATGAAAGAGTACTGAAGCCGAGTTTTTGTTTGTAACATCGAAAAGTATATTTAACAAAGTATACTACATTATTAGATATTGATTATCAAGCGATTTGGAGTTTTTTTTTTTTTTAATTTTCCTATGATAATATTTGATGATAGAAGAAGAAAAACTATCGTAGACAAAAAATCGTCCCTATATATATACATATAAAGATTTCTTGTAGGATATCTGGATCTTCTAATCTGTATATGAAGATGGCGGCATTTATTTAGAAAATATGAGGAATACGTTTGTCTATGGGTTGATAATTCTTTTGCAGAACTTCAAGTACTATTTGGCCAGATAGAAACGAAAGGTAATATCACCAAGATAGATCGCAATTCAAATTAGATTAATTTTAGAATACAAGAGGTATTTGTTATGAGTGATTAGATTATAAAACAAAAGAAAATAAAAAAAAAATAAATAAAACAAAAGAAAATAAAAGAAAAACTTTCGAATTAAATCAGGCGTGTTATGAATCGGAACTGTAATCAAATAAATTATAACACTCGTCGAATAATTCACATGGACCGTAACAATCTTATAGATACATGATAACACGAAGATTTCTTCTAGGAATTTTGATGTGAAGAGTTTATAACAATCTTGGACTAGAAATGTATTCCATTCCAGCGGTTTAACTATAAATGTAACAACGAACATACCGCTTCTCTTGACTAATGCCAGTTAAACTCTAAGCGATCTTACGAGATGTTATTTAGCATTTCGTCGTCATTAGCTTCAACTGTTCTCTCGAGACATGAGGCATATTATGCAATAAAATTTGTCAGCTTCGAGTCAGGCGTCCTGTCAACAAATCTTCTCCGTACACATCAGGTCATTTTTTTTCTTGTTTGAAGAGAGAGTAAAAAAGTAAAATATAGCGAAAATCCTGCTTTCGATCATCATTTTTGTTATGGCACCAAAAACACAATTATTTAGAATTAATCGAACTTTTTCAAAACCAGACCTTGCCATACCAGCTGTCAGTATATATATATATATATATATATAAAGATGATGCGCCTTAAGTGTGAAATTAACTGTGAAAAAAGTACATTTAAGATCTCTACTGGAAAAAGCGAAATGACTTTCCAAACAACCTAACACTTTAGTTGCTGGAGATTTAAAGATCTTCAGGTGACGAAGAATAAATGAAGTTTTTGGCCGTGTAATGAAATACGTCTATTTCGACTACTTCTCCAAAGTTTCCAACAAATTGCACTGGATGCTTATGATTTCATTAATAAAAAAAGTCTATAACTTAATTTAATTCTTATATAAAAGTGATAAGTGTCAAGCAAATCAAAGGCATAAAACAGAAAAAGCTTTCTATAAAAACAGGTGAAGAGTTTTCTATTTTCATTATTCTACTCCTTTGATCTTCTTAGAACATATCGATCTTCTTTGGGCCATATCGGCCCAAAAAAAAAAATTATTATTATTATTTAAGATTTCTTGCAGTTTCTAATATAATTGCAAACTAATACAATCTATATGCTATTAAACGGTGGACTCCATGCGTTGCATTTAGCTTTGCGGTCAATTCGCGGTATTGAAAGCATTGTTCACATCGAGGGTGATAACAGCACAGTATTTCTTGTCGTCTCCCTTCCATCGCTCGCCGGCCTATGGCCTCTAAGGCAATTCCTACCACATGATTGATGGCGTCCTCCTGAAGCCGTACTGGTTTTGCGAGAGGGTATCCAATTCCTCTGCAGCAAGCGATCTTGTATGATTCTTTTCAGCAATTTCCACGTAGTGTCGTTCGACGTTTGCGTCTTCCATTTATCGGAAACGTCCTTTCGTCAAGGCATTGCTGAAACAACCTGACGAGGATCTCTGGTCTCCTTCGGATCACTGCTTTTAGCGAGATATTTGGCATACTATCCGGGCAACGGGCCTTTCTGTTCTCTAGTTCCTTGATGGCCAGCAGGAGTTCGTCTGTCGTGATTACTGGGATTAGGTTTTCTTCGTTGCCCCAAAATTTACAAAATTTTCTTCATTGGCCCAAAGTTGAGAAAATTTTTTTCTTTGCCCCAAAACTTAGAAAATCTTTTTCATTGCCGCAAAACTTAGATAATTTTCCTCGTTGCCCTTAGAGGAGAACCAAAATGTAAGGGAATCCTCCGAATGATTGATTATGAAATAAAAAAAAATTTTTGAAAATGTAGGGATAAACAGGGCTAGATGAAGCTTAACTTATTCGACTTACTCGAAGTTTCATTTAAATCGAATGGGATCACATGCCTGACATTTTGCTTTCGCGGTATGAAACACCTTTTTCGCAAAATAAATTGTAAGGATTTTAGCAAAATTTTTATATCCTCCAAATAAATGCAACAAAAGTTAAAAGAAATTGTTCGCTTATCTCGTATCCTAGTGATGGTGTCTAAAATTCGCTTTCAAGTGAATAGAGTTTTTTGAAATCTTTTTTTTTTTTTGTTGTTTTACAATAAATGAATAATTACAGTATGTTTAACTAATAGCAATAATTCAAAATATATGACAGCGTTTTTAACACACTTGTATCATGTAAAGAATTTATAAATTGGTTCTCTTCAAACGCGAGTCGGTTCGTTCGTGCAAATGCTAGTTGTGTATATGAGTTTTCATCAGGTTTCAACGTCTTTGAGCGTTTTTTTTTTTTGTCAAAATTTTAAATTAGCGTTAAATTGCTTACTAATAATTTTTCCGTTTTTTTTTTTATTGTTAAACACATACTATATATGAATTTTCTTCTTAAAGTAAAGTAAATTTCGTTGTTGTTATTGTTACAAGGAATTGAAAGCTTTTAGATAAAACCGCCAAAAATATTTCTGTAATTTTTTCATTATTTTTCTTGCTCTTTGTACATTTGTTATGTTAAGCCGAAATTTATTTTATTTTTCTTTTTTTTAGTAATTTATATAAATTTTATTCTGTTGCTTTTTTTTTTTTACTTTTTTTTTTGTATTTCAGAGATATGCTTAAGTTATAATCCGAAATATTTGCATATAAGAGTATAAAAGAAAAAAAAAAGAAAAAAATTCATGTGTTTTTACTAAAGGTAAACACATAAATGTATAAATAATTATAAAAGTAAACTCCGTCTTGCGAATCTTGCGAAAGATTAAATATTATTAAAGCGGTTAATAAAGATTTCTTAAAAAAATAACGCAACATTTCATGGTTGTCTGATATGGTAAAAATAAGTTTACAGGATAGCATACCATACTACTCTACTCTACTCTACTCTACTCTACTGTTATATGTTTGTAATATGATTGTGCTGCTAACAGTTCATGAATTTAAAATTTTGTAAAAGTTTTTTTTTTTTTTAATCTTTTCTCTTAATTTAATTCAAGTTTAAATCAAGTTTCATAGATTATTAGCGTTTAAATGTTTATACAAATCGGATTATTATTATTTTGGGCAATCAGTACCACGACCTGAAAATGTATTTATCGAAGTCTTGGCTTAGCTTATCTGAAATCTCGATGTATTGTATCAAACGATAAGAAAGTTATATTAGTTTATGCTTCAGAAGAAGGAACAAAATTTCCTCTGATAGATACAAGAACTTTCAATTACGATATATAGGAACAATTTGAGTAAAAGCATTGCGAACTATCTTGCGATATGATTTGTTTTTAAATTTATCTCTTAACCGTATTATTCTCTGGCTCGTTCTTGTATTGGAACCGCCAAAAAAAATGATGAGCAGACTTCCGTCGTATGCACAATAATACTAGGTATGTCAACTAAAATTTCACATTTTTGCCCATCTATTCCGATTGTATACGTAACTGATATAAAATTTGGCAAGCGATAGTATATCTATGTACCATAATATTATTTCATTCTATTATTTTTCACCAGCTAGGACGTCTATTGCCGTCGACCTTGCCTCCCTAGCTCTTCAGCTTTAGCACCCCTTTACCATCTTTAGTTCGGAATTCTATAATGTGTCTGGAATTCGTTTCTAATTCTGGAGATGGCCTCACATTCGCACATGATATGATGGAATGTTTCCGTTGCTCCTTCATAAAGTCTGTAAGATTCAGTGTCTAAGATATCTTTAATTTTCAGATGATACCTGAAGTTGAGTTATGACCCGTGTAGAATCCGGGTTAACTAAAAATCATATGAATTTAATATTAGTAGCGCCATCTATATGTCAGCCTACAAACTTTTCATCCCACCTGTTATTCACAAATAAACTCAATTATGCTTCACTAACTTTGTCATTTTCTTTGCAAATTCGGTCTATAACTATTAGCTTGAGATGGCATACATTAACTTAAAGACAGAACTTAAGTGCTAAAGGCAAGTTATTAGGTTATTCGACAGCAGTGAATTGAGGTATAGTCAATCTAATGGATCTACCGAAATCACTATTAAGACAGCAGGTTCTACTTTATCTTTCAGATTTAATTAAAAAATTAGCCTGATCGGTGTGTAGATTCGATGACATATCGAAATGTCTTCGAAGTACAATGGTATGCTTACGCTAATGTATCATGTTATGCTTGGAGTAAAGAGTTCATTAAAAGATAGCACACACGCGATTAAGATAAAATGGAACAAAAAAATTTAATTAAAACGGCATTTAAAGCACACACTATGCTAAAGACAGGACTTAAGTAGTAAAAGGGTTTTTATTATAGGTTGATTGACAGCAGTGAATCGAAGTATAATGATCCGTTTATCAATCAGATTTAATTAAAAAACTAACCTGATCTGTGCATAGATTCGCTGACAATTCAGAAAGTTCTAATAGAACAATGCGATTCTTACACTAACTTATCATGTTACATTTGGAGTAAAGAATTCAAAAAGGGGATAATAGAGAAAAGAATGAGATAAAATAAAGAAAATATGGTCGGGATAGCATATCAAGCTTCTTTTTTTTTTTTTAATTTATTGCTTAAAATGTATATAAAATTATATTTATTTTAATTCTAAACGAAGAGAATTGAGTTGAATTTTTTAAGTATTAAATATATAAATTTATTTATTGAATAGAAAGAAAACATTTGATATATCTTTCATGAATTAAAGGCAAGCAAAGCAATAGCGCTTCCAGTGTTTTAGAAAGGTTTAAACAACGGCAGATAGATAGATAGAGTAAGAAATTTAGTTGGGACCACCTTGCAATGAATAAAACAATAGATATGAATGAAGTAATGGTATTTAATTTGCTTTATACTTCTTCTCCACCCCCCTTCAAGTCGGCAGACAATCTTTAACAATAACTCACAATTACAACAAAAATTTGAAATTCTGTGTTCATAATATATTTCTGTGTGCAAAATTATGTTAATTAAATATATATATATATAAATATGTATATAAAGGAAGAACAAGAAGAAGAAGAAGAAGAAGAAAAATTTAAACAAAAAATACAAATGACGACCACTCCAATAACTGGGAAAACTAAAATAAAACAAAGGAAATCAAAAAAAAAAAAAAACCACAAAAATGATAAAACGGTAACCAAAAAAGGATTGGCTTGATGTGATGGCTATCAGTGTGGAGTGAATGAAAACTTTATGTGTTTGTGAAATTGAGGAATGATTTGGGGGTTTTTATGGCAACCAATCGATATATATATACATACACACACACACACACATATATATATATATATATATGTAATATGCAGTAAGTAAACCAAATGTCTGGGAGTAGGCAAGTAACCTAAATGTTCAATTGTGTAATTCTTTTGTTTATATATTATTTTCGCGATTTTCTGTTATAAGTCTTCTGAGTCTTGTTCAGACAAACATGTGTATGTTATTTAATGTCTCGATTTCTTTTTTTGTTTTTTTTTTATTATTTTTTGTTTATTAATATCTTTATATATATGTTTTTATTGTTATTTTATTATTTGTGATTTGTTTGATGGCGGATTATCACCGCCAAACCGATAGCGAAACAATACAATTTCTGAAATGCTTAAGAGACGAATTTTCCAAAAACTCCTTTATTATCAATAGAAGAAAAAAAAAGCACATATCTACGGAGATTTGTTTTGGTCATTATATGGAAATGTGAAAATAACCAAAATATGCGCAAACATAAGAATTCTTTTTTTCTCTTTTTTCTTTTATACCATACGATGTAGTTATACTAAATTTATTATTCCGCTTGTTACTTATAGGAAA
Source organism: Glossina brevipalpis (assembly GCA_000671755.1). Lineage (NCBI taxonomy): Eukaryota > Metazoa > Arthropoda > Insecta > Diptera > Glossinidae > Glossina > Glossina brevipalpis. Next base: position 74,076 of record KK351042.1, read on the forward strand.
GAGAATCAAAGATCACGTAAAGTATATGATCAATAAGTGAAAGTAATTAAGTGTGATTTCAATTTGATCACCTGGCAGTGACTTTGTTCATCCTTGAACATGTTCATCTTTTTTTACGACTATTCGTCATTCTTCCGTTTGTCCTTCTGTAAGTCCGCTTCTCTGTTCGTCTATCTATTTACTCTTTTATTCACCTGTTTGCCAATCTATCGTTTAATCTTTTCATGTGCCCCTTTGTCGATCACCCTAGTCATGCGTGTATAACTTAAACGCATCAACAATCTATCACTTGAGACGAATAGTCCTTACATCCTTACGCCTATTTGTACACCCGTTTATTCTTCTGTCTGTCCTTCTAAACATTCATTTCTCTGTTCGACTATCTATCTATTCTTTTATTCACCTGTCCGCCAATCTATTCGTTAGTCTTTTCATGTATCCCTTTGTCGATTGCCCTAGTCATGCGTGTATAACTTAAACGCATCAATAATCTATCACTTGAGGCGGATAGTCCTTACACTTTTACGCCTATATGTTCACCCGCTCAGTCTTTTGTCTGTCTTTCTGTACGTCTATTCCTCTGTTCGACTGTGTGTCTATTCTTTTCTTCATCTGTTCGCCAATCTATCCGTTAGCCTTTTCATGTATCCCTTTGTCGATCGCCCTAGTCGTGCGTGCATAATTTTAACGCATCAAGAATCTATCCACCCGCTCTTTCTTCTATCGATATTTTTGTACGTTTATTCCACTATTTGACTAGCTATCTATTATTTTTTTCATCTGTTCGCCAATCTATCTGTTAGCCTTTTCATGTGTCCCTTTGTCGCCTGTCCGACGAGACAAGCTAATGAAAAAAAACCTAGCAAAAGTGATTAAAGGTGTTCATGATTCGCCCTAAGGCGAATATAATTTTATAATTCAGTTTCTAAGGGGTCTAGTGTTGTTGTCATCTACTATATCGCTCTGTTGCATTAACATACTTTAATGTTATTTAAAGCCGGTTCATCTTCATAGGCTTAGATGTAGTGTTTGATTGTTGTTGAATGCTGTGGATACTGTATATGCTTAGTATGATGTTGTAAAGCTCTCTTATAAAACATTTTCTATTTAAAATTTATTGTAATGACATGATAACATGAAGTCGAATAAAGACAAAGCCGAAGAAGATGCTATATACTAAACTTCGAAACATACAAACTATCAAAATTGCAGCTATCGAGCCAGCCAAGCAGTTCATGTCATGTAAACCGAAATAAAACTGAAATTTTTACAAAACACAAAATCCTCCACTTTGTCTGAACTGTAAAAGGAAAATATTTGAAAAAAAAAAGAGTACAAAAGCGTAAAGTTAACAAAACTAAAATAAGAAAAAGAAATAAAAAACAAAATTCAAGCTTTTTTTTTCAGTTATAAAGAAGAAAACGAAGAGGAAGACAAAGAAGAAGAAATAGTAGTAGAAAACTCCTTTGTGTGTATCTTCTTAGGGGAATTACATAAGTTTGCTAATTTTTTGGCCATTTTTTCCAAAAAAAAAAAAAAAACTCTTTTTTTTATGCTTTCAATACACTTAACACAATATAGATACGTGTGTATAAATGTTGCAAATATACTATATTGTTGTTAATATATATTATTTTCTATCTTTTTAAAGGAGTTTGCAACACCACTCGACCGAAAAAAAAAAAAAAAAAAAAGCGGAAAAATCTCATTGATTTTTATTTTAAATAAAAATAAAGCAAATAAAAATAACAACAACAACAACAATAATGGCTAAGCAGTATATTTTACTAATGGAGCTTGTACAACAATGCATATGCCTCCATCTTCTCTCTGTCCCCATAACAAGATACTTCTTAAATGTTTTTGTCTTACTTTGACTTGGCTGTGGCTTGGCTTGGCTTGACTTGGCTTTGCTATATGAGGTGCTTTATTCAATCACAAGCAAGTAACATCGCCTGGCCCAAAAAAAATTTTCTGTTTGAGAAATTTGTTACATTCATACACACAACAGTCTGCCAATGGGGTAGGCCATTGAGTCAATGAGTTTGCGGTTCAAAGTTAGTTTACATGCATTTGATTTTATAAGACCTGAATGAAGTCTGATGAAGTGCCTTACAATGCCAGGCTAACTAAAACCAACAAAAACAACAATAACAATAAAGTGATTTCTTTCAAACACATTGACGACTTTTCTTTATTCATTACGAGCTTATTGATCGATCGATCAGCCATACAATATGAATTTTAAATGCAGATGAGCATCATTAGCATAATGTTTCTACAAACGAACGGTAACCACTTGAAAATAGTTTTCTATGGAAAATTTTTACATAATATTTTTAAGATAACTTTGCCAAGCGATTATTTTTTATTTTTTTTTTCTTTTTAATTTAAGAAATTTAAGAAAATTTTCATTTTCAAAAAAAGAATATCAGAAAAGTTTATAATTTTTTTATTAAAAACCTTTAATTAAAAAAAAGAGAAAATTAAAATAAAGAGAATTATATGCGTTTGTGACGAATTGTTTATATCCACCATCTTTATCTCACAAAAAGTGGAAAAAAAAAATTAAATTTTAATAGATGGGCGTGGCACCTCTTTTTTTACTTTTATTTAATACTGTCTGTTAACGAACCGGGCAATTGAATAAAGAGACGCAATATGACCAAATCTAAGTGGTAACACTAAATCAACACAAATCCAAGAAGAAAGATAACCAAGAAGTGTGCAAAACAGACATTATAACCTCCTTTGCGTAAAGTGTTAATGTATACTTTGCACTTTTAATGCAATATTCTTTAAAAATGTGAACTTAATTACGATAGCTATGAGTCCAACATCCTTAAGTAGATGATACCACCAGGAAACAGACGAATTTTTTGTAAAGAGCTTACAAATTCAATAAAAATAATGATAAGTAAGAAAAATTTGGGCGTATACGAATCTTATGCACTCTTCACGTTAATCTTAAAAAAAAAAAAAATAAGAAAATTATATTCGGCTACGAGCGAATTTTCTATAACCACCAGTTTTATTTTAAAAATGGTCAAAAAGAAAAAAAAAACGAAATTTCAATACTCTAGAATATTGAGTAGGTGTGGCATATTTTTTCAATTTTTAGGGAAAAGCGTGGATATTTTTATTTTGCAATAAGCAAAATGCCCAGAAGGCAGAAGTGCTTTCAATTTCTATTAAATAGTAGGCGTCTACTTAGGACCAATTTGCCTTCTATTCAATACCAAAGTAAAGAAATGCATTTGAAGTCAATGTTGTACCTTTTGCGACCAGAAAAATGTTTACGGCAGATATTACACAAACAGATGGACAAATAAGCGGGCAGATGAACGTGGATGCTTTAGAGGGTTTCTGAAGATTTCTTTTATATATTGTACATTTTTGATAAAAACAACAGAGTTTCGATACGTTTGGAAGTTGTGGGCGTTTTTTAAATTTTGTCCAGGTACTATAGAATATACATGGAAATTTGTATAGTTGCATCGATTGTGTTTATGAGTGATCGACAAAAAAAACGAAAATTTCTTTACTTTCGACAACAGAGTTGATCTTAGTTTACGTTGTACTGTAGGCATGTGCTTTAAACGATGTTGGCCATTTTTAAAATCAGTCCGTGCGCAAGAGGTTGATATATTTATTTTGATTTTAACAATGCTTATCACAGGTACTACAAAGACGGGCAGATGGACCGACGGACAGATGGACGGGTAGATGGGTAGGTGGACAGACTGATAGACGGACAGGTGGACAGACGGATAGACGGACAGGTTGACAGACGGACAGGTGGACAGACGGTCAGGTGGATAGACAGACAGATGGACAGACGGACAGGTGGCCAGAGGGACAGGTGGACAGAGAGACAGGTGGACAGAGGGACAGTTGGGAAGGTGGACAGATGGACAGGTGGACAGACGGACAGGTGGACAGACGGACATGTGGACAGAGGGACAGGTGGGAAGGTGGACAGTTGGACAGATGGATTGATGGACATATGGACAAGCGGACAGATGGACGGACAGACGGACAGGTGGAAAAACGGGCAGATGGACAGATGGACAAGTGGACAGAGAGACAGGTGGGAAGGTGGACAGTGGGACAGGAGGGAAGGTGGACAGATGGACAGGTTGTTGATGGACAGATGGACAAATGAGCAGATGGACAAATTAACAGATGGACAGATAGACGGATGGCCAGATGGACGAATTGCCAGACAGACACATATATACAGATATACATCCTTAGATTGATTTTAAACTTGATGCTAGTCAAGAATATATATCTTTTATATATACACCTATAGAAAAATATCAATCAGTTGCTGTCTTGCCATTTCATGATGCCCAGAAAATCAAAAAATTCGAGAATAGATGCAATCTGCCCAGACAGCCATACAGACGGACATCCGTAAATCGATTCTAAATGTGAGGCTAATCAAGAATATATGTCCTTAAGGATCTTCCTTCTGGGTGTTGCAAGCATTTCGATAAAACATAACATAAACCCTTAGGAAAATATCAATCAGTTGCTGTCTTATCATTTTATGATGCCTAGAAAATCAAACAATTATAATTAATTCAGTTCCATAAAATGAGTTCGAAAATAAAGGCAATCTTCTCATAATCAACTCCTCGTCTGTTCAAAAACTGAAAGCACTTTGGAAGAAAGTATATTTCCATCAATAGATAATAGAACGCGTTGGGTTGACATAAATATCTATTACGACCACGCAAGTGTATTGGATAATATAGGAGTCCAATAGAGCTCTCTGGTTAACCTTTATCATGGTTAAGTCAAAACCCCGATTTATAACCTAAAAACTTAAAATCTGAAACCTGAAACTTGTGAAACCTGAAACTTGTAAAACCTGAAAACTAACGAACAGTCTTCATGTAGAAAAGATTATAAAATTGAGTCTAAACCTTTTTTAAAATATATTTAAGATTTTTTAATTTGCTTCAATACGTTTTAGAAAAAAAATTTTTTGAATTACTTTTTCTAAGATTCATTTCAAAATATTTTTATATAAAAAATTTTGCAAATTGAACTTATTTTGAAAATTTTCCAATCAAGTGATCGCCATTCATTGTAATTATGTTTTTATGCAAGAGCAACAGTTAATAGTATATTTATTATTAAGTGTGTGTTACATCCCTTCGTTTAGTGAGGATGGGATGGGATGGTAAGCTACGTTATGGTATACGCTAATGCTAATATTGCTGATTTTGCCGTTTAGTAACTGAATGACCACGAGTGTGTGAGACTGCATAACAACACGACTTGACACTTAAGACCATATGGTGATGATACTCTTATAAAATGTGACTAGTGACCTAAAAGAAATTTAACGAATGAATGAATGACTTCCTAACACACTAAGGCCGAACACAACAAGAGAGATAAGTAAGTAAATACAATTGAAACCAACACCATCCCGAGCACAATTCGTGTCATGTCACACATTATAGCTAGCGAATGTATGTTGAAATTTCAACATTTTTTTTTTCTTTTTTGTGTCATGTACTTTATATAAACATGTATATATATATATATATATTTATATATGTGCATATATGTTTAGTAACAGTCTAGCGGTAATGGACTGAATTGAACCTAATCAAAGTATTGCGAAATTCATGTAAATGTTTATGTCTTTTACTCTCGGTGAGAATATTATATGAAAAAGGGAATCTTTCCTTCTTTAATTTGTTTGCCAAATAAACCACCAAAAAGAAAAAAAAAAAAAAA
>KK351042.1:112843-123100 GCA_000671755.1 Glossina brevipalpis
TGTTAGTAACACCAAAATTGCCTGGACAAGTTTTGCTGTATCGGGTCAAGTATCGTTGTGCTAAAAGCTCCCGATGCCAAGACTTTGGATATATAAAGCCGATTTTTAGTCACAACTTTATCATCATAGGTTTGGTGACCTAATGAGGATTCCATTGATTTGGAAGAAAACAAACCCACTTCTACAGGCACTAAATGGGGCCGCCATGGATATTCAACTATATCGATAATGATTCGCCTAATCTACGAAATGGTTATTTGTGCTTTAGATATCCTAACACAACCATTGTTCATTGTTCGTAAGAATTTAGCGGCATTCTTTTTGAATTAAATAGAAAAACTGAAATCTCTCGCAAATGAGGCGTATTCCGCACAAAACTTGATATTTCGCACAAATGTGGTGTTAATAGGAAGTCACTAATACTTCAAGGTTATGTTGTTAAGAGATGACAAAACTTAAGATATTACGTTTTATATCAGACAATTTTAACAAAAGCTTCTGGTAGGATCATCTTTTATCAGACGGCGGAAACTTATTTGTATTCCTAATAGTACTCAAGGCAAATTCTATTTCCGAACCTCTAAAGTGTTCTTGAAGGGTTATACGATACATGCGCGAGTGTTGTTAAGCTTTAAAAATAATTTTAGAAATATATCCCAGGTCGTGTTGTTTCTACAGATGAAATCTGAAAAATATCGTATTATGTCACATAGAGAGAAATGGAACAGAACATGGAGTTGTATATATTGAGATTGCGCGTTGGTTTCGCGTCGTCTTCAACCATTACTTTTTTCACACTTGAAGGTTATGTTGTTATCAGACGACCAAACTTACGATATTACGTTTTACATTTGACAATTTCAACAAAACTTTCGGGTGGAGTCATCTTTTTTTAAATGGCGGAAACTTATTTCTGCCCTTAATATTGGTTTGAAGAAAAAGAAATCTATTATTTTTAATGGAATCTGTCTTTGTGCAAACTGTTTGAGGAGAGTTGATTTGTAGCTCCTAAGCGATGCTACAACTGCTAACATGCCGATCAACTGCTATCATTTCTGTGATTCTATCGACATTTTTTACTTGTGCGTAGTGAATCTTTTGCAACAAAAATACCTGAATGAAATCGACAAAACCAAAATTGCACGTAATTGACTTGAACAGTATTGGGGCTATAAACATCGCTCACAATTTCAACCGCCTGACTTGCATTTTCGTCTTTATCAAAAGAAAACTGTAAAATGCATCGAATTTTCCCTTTTTTAACACCGCATAACTTATAACTGAACGGATCAAACAAAAGACAAAAAAGAATTTCTTGAAGGCAAATTATCAAATTTCTAACGATCATAAATCTGAAATTGTTTTATCGAAGCTTTACGAAGTTTAGATAGATATTTACGATAGCCGTTTATCGAAAATATAATGGATTCCTTTTCCCCCAACCTAATATATCGTTTCACCACGTTTCGTTTTCATTCCAGATTGAAAACGTGTAACCCTCATTCGAAACGTTATATATTCATAAAATAGGTTTTTACACCTTCGTTGTGATATTCACGCTGTTCTTTATTTTTTTTTTTTTTAAATTTTATTATATTCTTAAGAATTTTAATTCACCTTCCTGCTCTACCTCTTCAAGGTCTTTTATACAGATCTGTAAAAACCCCAACTGGTTTTCTATGATAAAGCATTTAAGTAGTGTTTTGTTATTTATTTGGCAAAACTAACAGCAATGATTCGAGGCACCAACTTAACTAATAATGGTTGTGTATCATTTGAAATCATGCTGGAGGTGTTTTTAAAAATCATGTCTCTCTACTACTGTCATTGTTAACATTAGTTATAATTTGTTTTGCTAAGTATAAAAAATAAACATTTTTTTTTAAAAAAAACATGTCTCCATTAAGCCAGTAATGTAACGATTAAGATTTCAAGAAAAAAAAAAAAAAAAATACGAAAGATTGAATGAACGACAAGAGCATCAGAAGAGAAAAAAAAATAAAAAATAAAATTTAATTGTTTTGTGAGAACAATTAATTACAAAGTAATTTTAGGAAAAAAAACATCATTAGAAGTAATAATATTTAAAATTGAAATTTTGTAGAAATAAATTTTCGAACTTTTTTTGAATTTTTTTTTTACCAAAAAAAAAAAATAAAAAAAAATATAAAAAATCCAAACAAAATTGAAAAGTGCAGAAAAATCTGAAAATTTGATGAAAAGAAAATAACATTGAAACTAATGTAGCACAGTTTACGTTCTGCTTCTCACCACCAGAAGTTAAAAAAATATATCTTTATTCGATGAATGTCTAAATTCAATGTTAAAAATTAATTGAAATAATTCATATAAAAACTGAACAAGACAAGGTTACCACCACTGATTGTCACTAATATTTGTTGTGCTTTAATGACTAAAAGGCATTAAATGAAAAGTTTGTATTTCTTTTTTTTTTTTTTTTTTTTTCTAACAATATTTGGAATGATTTATACTCAGATGGATGATGAAAATTATATTTAGTTTAGATGAATTTGTATGGAAAACTTTTAAAAATTTTAGACAATTTAAGTATAAATCTTAACATTTTTATATCCAACACAATAGAGCTAATGTCCGCTACGAAGGTAGAATACATTAACTTTTACTATTTCATGGGTTGGTAACGCCCAGAAATATGTAATCAAGTCCTTGAAAACTATTTAAGATTCTTTGTCAATTTAGATTTATTCCTGCATAAATTTATGATCTGTGGTTGAGATTTTTAGGAAGATAAAAATAAAAATTGCGAAGCGACTACGTATTCTCTTGTTTCAATATTGTAACAAATCAGATTTCAAGATGAACGTATCATAAATATATTGCAAAATTCCAACAAATTCGGAAAGAATCGAAAATGTAAGGATATTCCAAATATATTTCTAGTAAATATTGATTGAAATTCAACGATTTTTTTAAAGGTTTAGAGCGAAAATGATGCTCATCATGGGCCCCTTAGCTTGACTTAACCATATCGATTGTCCTTTCAGCAAATCACCGTTTTTTTAAGGTTTTGTAAACTGTTTAAACTTTGCCCTTTCCTAAGACCTTGGGATGGTTTCGATCACAAGTACTCACTTAGTAGCCAAAAAAATTAAAATAAAATCGTTTCATCCATAATTTACATTCGATGAGAAATATATAAATCTGAAATTGGGGTCAAATATTTCTTAAAACTTTCAAAATTTTCAATCGAATCCGTGTCGTGAATTTCTAAAGCATGTTATAGTCTCATGGTCGCTTAACCATTCTCTCTTGTTTGTAGTTAGATGAATCGAAATAAGTAGCTGCTTATTAAACTGTTTAAACCTGATATATTGCATAGAATCGGTTTCAGTATAGAACTGATCCATCCATAAAGGGTAGAAAACTGAATCAAGAGTTTTTCATTTATAATTTACAATCCATTATAGACATTACCGTGAGAACTGGGCGAAGAATTTCCAAGAAATCTCTTCAAAGAATCAAACCTAAACAAAGAATTTCTGTGCCGATTGATTTTTGGTTGATTTCTAGAGATTAGAGAATAAGAGTACAATCGATTAGGAATGTAAATGCCGTCTATAACCGCGCAAGGCATGTGGATGTAGATGCAGACGACAAAAATGGCGGTCTTTTGTTCATAGCAGGATATTTTCTAGATTTCCCTTTGAAGAATCGAATGCAAATTGTGGATTTCTGAGCCGATTTAATCATATTCTTTTAGGGTCCATTGTTTGTTTTTTTTGGCATAAAAAAGGAAGCTACTCTTTACTAGCATATACGGGCATGGTTGATATTTGAAGATTAGGCAACATAATCGTCTCGTGGCTCGTGAAGGTAGATATAGATGATAATAACAGTGGTCTAATCAAAATCGTGGATTTCGGAGCTGATTTACTCATATTGGCTTAGGATTCATTGGTGATTTTTTTTTTTTTACCATAAAAGAAAAGAACCTACACATTATTGGCATATAGGGGCGTGGTTGATTTTTAGCGATTAGAAAACATGAGTGCGATTTGATTAGAAGAAGTGCCTTAATGTTAGCGTCATACATAACCGTCCAAGGCTCGTAGATGACAATAATGACAGTCCTGGCTCCCTTCGCAGAATCGAATCCAAATCGTAGATCTCCGAAGCGAGGCTTAGGATCCAGTGTTGATTTCCTTTCGGCATACAAAAGAAAAACGATATGCTTTATTGTCATATAAAGTCATGCTTGATTTTCACAAATTAAAGAACATGAGTGAGATTTGATTAGGAAAACTGCTTTAACCCAAAATACCGTCTGTGATCGTCCAAGGCTTGTGAATGTACATGTAGATAAAAACAACGATATTCTTAAGTTTTTTTTACATTATAAAAATAGGTAAAATTGTTGTGTGGTCTTTTCATCCATCGAACTGAGCGTCGACAAGAGAAGGCTTAATAAATATTCTCCAACAAGTTAGAATCTATTCAGGATTAAGTTCGAAAATTTTTTAAGTTCATTTAAGCTTTTACATGGAAAATAGTTTCGATCGTCTTTTATTACTACTATTATTTCTACAATTAATCTGCTACTACTATTTCCACAATTAATATACAAACGGCTTAAATTAAAGAGTATTTGAGATTCGCCTTAATATGCCTTAAGATTTTGTACTTGTTTAATATTGTTTTAGATTTTTCATTCAACGTATTATCTTTTTTTTTTTTTCTTTCTGTCAAATTGATGAATGGTCTCAATGTAAAGCACAAGTGATGCGATTATTGCATTCTGACAAAGCTTTAAATGATTATGTGTTTGGCAGTTAGCGGAGCTTATCAGATCGCCACTATATACAAACAAAAAGTGGCTGGTAAACGTAATTCATGATTGGTTGCATGGGGATTTTTCACCAAATTTTACAATTATTTTATTTAAGAAAAAAAAAAAGAAAAAAAAGAGAAAAAAATTAAGAGCGAATCAAAACCCTTAGCATAAAAAATATAAAAATTTATAGCGCAACAAAGTGAATGGATTTTTATTAAGCAAAAGCTGTTGCGAGGCATTCAATAATTTACAGTCTACGTAAAGGTAAAAGCATTCGAGTTCAGTCCGCGGTTATGCTACATACAAGAGACTATAAAAGAAAAAAAAACGTTGTACGGAATATTAAAAGTTGAAAGGAACAACAAAAGTTGTCAACGAAAAAATTCTTTTCTGGTCTTTCGTAGCAAGAATTTTGATAATTGTACTCCTCTCTCTTGAATATCTAGACTTAATGCTTTAGGCAAATATGAATAACTCAGTGAACTCTTGTACCCATGATTGAAAAGTGAATGACATGTTCTTATCGTGTGCAATATCAAGAAGAAAGTTAGAGAGACCCTGTAAGATTATTTGTATACGTTATATATATTTTTCTATCCTTTATATCGAATTCTAAGTATTTTATGAAGAAACATAAAAAACAAAAAATGAAGAAGCATTATCAGCTGGCGATGGGCACAAGGATTAATGAGAATTCCCGCGAATTCTATAAGGTAAAGAGATTAACAAAACTACACCGGGAAGACTAGCAACCCAGATTAAAATCCTAAGTGTGTTAAATAATTCGTAGTTGCTACTACATTGATTAAGCTTTAGCAATTGATAACTTCTAGAGGATCAAACGGGAGTATCTGTGTAGATTTCATTTAAAAGAACTTTCGAGACAATGACTTCACTCTGATCAGTTCTATCGAAAATGAGATCCCAAATACCAACCGATATTTTTTCAAAAAGTGTAATGATATGAGTAGTAATCTATCTTCATGTGCCTGTAGGTTTATTAGGGTTATCCCATGGCAGGTTCTTTAACGCGAAAAACTATAATTCTTTTTACACCGTTTTCGATCGTCTCCACATAGCAACAATAGGGTGCAGACCATATGTTTTTTTCATTATCTGCATATCTGCATGGTTGCAAATATTTTGAAATAAAGTAAAAATTTTTCTTACCAATTTTCTACAAATGTAGCCAACTTAAGTATCATCTTTCTTTTCAAAAATATTCTTTGTCGAGCCTTCAGTTATATTCATAATAATTCTAGTCTACCAATATGTGTTTAAATGAATTAATTTTGTAGCAATATGCGTTCTAGAGGATTTTATAGTGTTATGGGTTCTAGAGCATTTTATAGCACTACGCATTCTAGAGCATTTTATAGTGTTATGCGTTCTAGAGCATTTTATAGTGTTATGCGTTCCGAATGAATAGCGTCTGATAAAAATCATTCCAATATTGAAAACATATGTCCGCAGTTTATTCCAGTATTGTTCGTACTAACGCAATAAAGAGTCACTTCGTGATATAAGGTTCAGTGAGTTCACGAGTCTATCGCTTAATGAATTGATTATTAAAATGAGAAATAAAGAGAATTCAAGAAAAATAATTAATTAACTGTAAAAACTACTTAAATTGTAATTAAAGTCTAGGCTATACATGTACTTTATCTGAAGGAGATTACAAACGAGGACAGTTTATGATATCCCAATTACCGAGTATATTAACTTTTTCATATGATCCTTCTCTTATAAACGCTTTCAGGAAAACTTAAAACTATATACGGCATCAAGTTCTAATCTTTAGTATTTCTTTATATTCTTAACAAATTGTTACCACTGGTTTCACTAATCTCAAGGTGCATCTAGGCATTGAATTATTTTTGAGCGAACCATAGTCGGCCTCGTTTAGGATTTGGAAAAATCCCAAAAGGGACTCCGCAAATCCCAAGGCATCAGAACAAACATTCACTGGGTATAGTTTAGAGTTTCCCCTTTGTTAGAGGATATTTAAATTCAGCTTATTTCGAAAAGCCACCACGATGTCCATCCGAACGGCCGCATCCGAGATCAAACAATAATTATATTCTTAACATTGGATATTAATATGGCAAGTACTGGTAAGCATATTTATGGTTGGTTTTCTCCGATTATAATCTTTTAATTTATCCACAACCGTAGTTGAATTGTTAAGAAGGGATACGTTCGGACGTTCGGGTTCAATCAAATCCCATTATGGTAGATATTAACAAAGGTATATATAGTCTAACTTACTCGGTATACCTTCAATCATATGCTATAAAATTACTTACATATATATGAAATAAATAAATAATTAAAAATAAACTTTTAATTTTCTTTGAAATTCTAAATGTCTTTATAGTTCTTTACATTGCATTATTCAAACAAAGCTAACTTCCAATTGTACACGTGAATATATAACACCGTGGAATTGTTATTAGCAAGCAGAAGGACAGAAGAACGGACAGATCAATACTGACTAAATAGATTTAGTATTTTATCTGATTAAAAATATCATTTAAATGATCTCTAACGCGTATTCACGATTATTTCGAATAACATAGAAAAAGGAAAAAAACCAGCATAATCTCTTTTACTTAGCGATACGATACGATATGATACGTTATAATAACATAAATTTGTAAAAGATTTGCTATAAACTACATGACATAAATATGAAGTTGAGGAGTAGAAGATGATATAAATCTTTGGTCAAAGCCAACGGCATATTTTAATGTCTGTCAAGTGAAATGACAAACTTTGTTTACCCTTTCTATTAGCCCTGAGGTGTTTTTAGTTAGGAGTTATAACAACAACAACAAACCCAGCGTTATGCATACAACTTGCACCATAATTCATTTGATTTAATTGATAAACTAACAGAAAAGGTGTGTTTTTGGTGGGGGGAAGAAAAAAAAAACAAACCAAAAACAAAAACAAAATGTTCGAAGTAAATGGAAAAACACGAAAAACCAACCGAATCGATCGAAATGCAAACAATCGATGACTGTGTTGAAAACTATAAAAAAAAAAAAAAAAAAACTACAACATAATCAAATGAATAACAAATGAAAATATATAACCGTGTTAAATGAGCAGCAAGGTTCTTGTGATTTTCATTAACCCTCTTCTCCTCGCAATAATTTGTTGTTGCTATACTCTGACAATGTTGCATCCATAAGCTTTTTTTTTTTTTTTGGTATAAATTTGAACGCGAAGAGTATCATAACTTTTTGTTTAAATCATTTTTAATAAACATTGTTTTGTTATGGTTTAAACACAACAACAACAAGAACAAGAGTCTAAACAGCAAATGATCGTTAACTTATTTTTTATGTTCACATAAATCATTACTATAAAGAATTACCGGTAAATTGAATGTTTGTTATATACGCGTATGTGTGTATGCAAGCAAGTGTATGCAAGTTTGTTTGTTTCAATGTATTAGTTCTTTTGCCTCTTCTTCTTCTTCTTCTTCTTCTTCGTCTTACTTTTAAAATTAAATGATAATAATTTTTCGTGTTAAATATATTTTTATTTCATTTATGTAATATTCAATGCAGGTTATCAGCGCTATTTTGATTTAAATCAATCGATAGAAAAATTAATAAAAATTTTTGGATTTGAATTTAAAACGAATCATGGATACTCTTTTATTATAGAGAAATTGCCCATAAACACTTTTTAAATTAATTATATAGTCGAAGGGTGGGCTTGATTAAATTGATTGAAAAAAAAAAAAATATAAACTCATGACTACACTTCTCTTCTTCTTTGTCTAAAAATCTTTTATTAGAATATTCTTAGTCTTCCCATCGAAGAATAGGGTTTAATAAATTGTTTTTTATTATGGCTTCTATTACATGGATTTCATAAATACAAATAAGGCCGTCTATCCGTTCTATTATTCTCGTTCGCAAAACTTGATTTAGAAAGCTTTCTAATTAAAAAATTTACAGAACGATTTTGAAAATTTTAAACTCGCTTAGGTTTGCAATCATGTCCATAATGGAAGAAAAAAATTGTTATGTTTAATTCATTCATTAAAATTTCTTAGTAGTGCCATTTAAAAAGTCTCTTCGAAACTAGTTTAAACCGGCAAACGAATGCCTTTATAATTTGAAAATCTTCGATACGTTTGTTATATAAACTTTGGAACTTATCGGGCTACAAAAAGCGACAAGTTTGAAGATTGAACAATAGTCGACGGATCGAGATTGAAATTGCATCCGTAAATATGTTTACAAGCTTGCAATTTACCCCGTTACAAGAAACGAACACTTTCAAGATTGGAACATATTTTTTTACCGGATACAAGAAACGAACACTTTGAAGATTGGAGCATAATTTCTTACAATAAGTTGGCGGATGGGGTTTGAAATTGCATCCGCATGACGTGACTTTCTGGCCTTGATTGTAGAGATTTGGAAATCATGTTTAGAAATTTACTTTTGCGCCCTCTATTGTTAGGATATGTAATCTTTTCTGATAAAGTTTTGAAATGATCAAGTTTTTGGTATTTTATATGAACACTGAAAACTTCCACATTTTCAAATGGATCACGTAGAGATGGACTGATGAACAGACGTATCATAGAATCTTAATAAGATTAATATTCATGGGTTAATCAGGAGTATTTATAGATTAAGTTTAACTTTTTTCGAATTTCAAATTAAAATTATTTCTAAATATTTGTAGTCGTTGAAACTGCGATAGTTCGAACAAAAACTAGTCGTGAAGATGAGAAGACGAAAGAACGGCGAATTTGAATTCTCGTATATATTATTGATGGTTGAATTAGGCAAATTATATTCCCAGTACGGCGGCATAAAAAAGAACCGCAACCTGGTCCCAGCTATCAATATTAAGGCATAATTTAACGATTAAAAGGAGATTAACGCTTCAACTACCGATTCTCGGTGACGGGTATCTTTTAGATTGTAGAAGGAAGCTTAGAAGGGACTACTTCTGTGATAGAGAACTTTATTTCTCGATAGCTCGTTCGTCGGTCATATTAAAACTGTCTCAAATTCAGTAGTTATGCATCGATGCTTTAGGTATTAATTGGTCCGGTTGACATAACACACTATGCCGATGTCTTTTCAAATACATAATAAACCTTAAGACTATATATGGCCTTTAATCTTCCAGGATGTATAGAATATCCAAAGACCAAAACAAACCCATTGTGATCAGCTTGTCCAAATGAGGAAGTTCCTTGTACTATGTTGGCATATCAATAAGCTTGGAGAGTGCCTTGTTGCCGAACTGCTAGGTACGGTAATTCAAGAGGTATCGTGCTGATTGTGGGGTTACATATGAAACGACTTTCGCCAGAGGGTCATCAACCGGACAATGAAGAGTGTTCTACTCTGATATTTCGGAAAAGGGGAGATTTTGATAATGCTGGGATAGAATAATACCTGCTA
>KK351042.1:129337-146241 GCA_000671755.1 Glossina brevipalpis
ATAAATCTTTATAAAGTTATTACAAAATTAGTTCTAGTTCTGCCCACATATGAAAGATCTAATGTGGTTCGTATGCTAATCTTCAGAACGCAAATTATTGATCCATTAGAGATAAGCGTGAAATGAAAACCATTCAAATAAATAAAATATCACTCAATAAGTTTGTAGGATGCAATAGATAGATGTCGCTAATATTCACGAATGTATACGATTTGTAGATAGTATTAACATTCAAACGAAATTTATAACAATTTCCCATGACAAGTTACAGTTCTTTTATCGAAGCTCGACTTATGTAATATGCAAAGCAATGTAAATATCTGAGTTGACAAAACATTGCTATTTAATGGAAAAAAATGATATTCAAATTCAGTATTGGCTAGAAAAGTGTTATGGTAACTCTTATCCATTCAAGGCAACAAGCTGTCAGTAGTTTGCCGATTTCAAACAAGATCCTATGGAAGGCTGGAAATGGAAAATAAAAGAAATTCTTTTTCGCCAAGACAATGCACAGTGTCACAAGTGTGACCACAGGATTGATGAAATAGGATAAAAAAAAATTTTGATCCTACGTACTTATTGAGTGAAGTGTTATATATAATCTATAATTTATAAGATATGATATATGTCACGTTGTGCGTTCAAATGCGAGGACCTAAAAAGTTTTAACTTCATTCCCTGTTTCATTCTCTCTTTTTTTGAGGCAATGATCACGCCTTTTATTTCAGTTAACAAAGAAATGACAAAATCGGTGGCATTTCTAATAAAAAATATATTGAATGCTTCAAGCCGTAGTAGACTTTACGATTCATGACGGCTTTGCCTCCTAAGGAGAAATCCTGATAATAACGCCATCATTATTAGCAACTACTTTTTATTAAATATTATTCTTAAAAATCACTAAACTTCAGTAGGATTTAACCATAAACAAAATCGAGCGCCATACAAATTTAGAGATGAGTACCTTTCGATAAGAGAAATAAAATTCAAAGTATACCCAAAATCGTGACCAGTTTGAAAAATTTTCATGCGAAGATTTGAATATATTATACATATTTATATATATTTATATATCATATTATATATATTTATATATGTATATGTATATGTATATTTAATATATATGTAATTCATTCATTTTGTAAAATCTTTTTCATAATTTCGTTAACGCGTTTCCTTAAATTTGTATTCGAAATGGAATTTAAAAAATACTGCACTGATTTCATTCACCCAATCGGATAAACAATTGTTCATATATTTTTAAATAGAATAGTTTTCTCACATCCAATCTATGACGTTATTATTATTATTATTACAGTTTATTTAAACTAATGAAATAAATTCTTGAACTAAAAAACAAAAAACTAGGATGAGCACAAACAACTCATTCATTTTATATATTTTTATAAGTAAATTAGTAAAATTCTTAATTTTCCGATTTAATTAAAAATAAAAAGATAAATAAAATAAGCATAACATTTTTTAAATAAAATAATTAAAAATGTTGTAAATGCTTTATGACGAAGCGTGGAATGCCTCACTTTGATATGAAACCTTTTCTTATCGTAGAATTTATCTGTAACATGTTGCGAAATACGATACCAATGCATGACCGTATGTTATTAGGGATGTGAAAAAGTTCTTGTCGTTTTTCTTTTTTAAGTAAAATTTCCAGATATTTTTTTCAGAGTCATGTCCATCGGTAAACTTGTATATATCCCCACTTTTAAATAGAATACGAATTCCTTGTAGAAAGAAAAACTGATCTTTTGACGATTGCCATCCACAAGGGAATTAATTTTTGGGTATCATCGTAAGAATCGAATTCATGATCAAATAAACGATAAATTATCGAATGATACTAGTGTCAATTATAAGGAGTAATATCTAGCGAAAGCGACAGAAAGCTGACTAGAAAGTTGCTAACATCTGCTAGATAAGTTTTCCTTTGTCAAGTTGACCGACTGCTAGAAATAATCAATCATATCATAACTTTTAATATCTCGCATCTGTTTTTGCGTCCAATTGTATCAACTATTATTGATGATACTAGTTGTTATTTATAATTGCATTTGTTTGCATTATCCGCTGCATTTAGTAAATTTCGATATATTCGAACTCCAAAAAAAATTTATTTGGAGGTTATCTTATTCTGCCGCATAAAACTTAAAGACAATGTTGTCAGATTAGAAGTCACAAACAAAATAATGCCTTACAGACAAAATATTGCAGACCGTTGGAAAATTAAGCCCACACCTGATATATACTTTCTTATACTAAGATTTTACAAGCAGTGTAATAAAATTAATGTACAGCTATTATCCAGAAGAAGGTATAAAAATAAATTTAAAAATGCATAAATTAACATAAAAGCTAATATAATAAAAAAAAGCAAGTAAAAAGATTATAGTCGGTTAAAGCTGATCACTAAATGACATGCATCACTTCGGTAGCGATCGTAAAAATGCTTCGATGAAATTCATTTTTACTAGGATTCAAAACATGTCAATGGACCGAATTACGTTACAATGTCTCAATATTTGTAGGTTGAACATAAAAAAAAATAGACAGACAGACAAAGATGGTCAGAAAGATAGACAGACAGACGAGTAGATAGACGGGCAAACAGACGGGCAGACAGTTGGAAAGACAGTCAAAAAACACACAGACAGACAGACAGATCGGCAGATGGGCAGGTAGGCAGACTGACATATAGACAGATGGACGGATGGGCAGACAAACACACAGACAGATGGACAGATAGACAAACAAACACACAGACAGACGGACAGATAGGCAGATGGGCTGGTAGGCAGATGGACCGATAGGCAGATAGGCAGGTAGGCAGATAGGCAGGTAGACAGGTAGGCAGATAGGCAGGTAGGCAGATAGGCAGGTGGGCAGATAGTCAGATAGGCAGGTAGGCAGGTAGCCAGGTAGGCAGACAGGCAGACAGATAGACAGATAAACGGCAGACAGATAGGCAGATAGACAAACAGACACGAAGACAGACAGACATATAGGCAGATGGGCACGTAGGCAGACAGACATATAGACAGACAGACAAATAGGCAGATAGACGGCAGACAGAGAGGCAAACAGACGGACAGATAGACAGACAGACAAACATAGACAGACTGATAGACAGAACGACAAATTAAATACAGACGGACAGACACATAGACAGAATGACAAGCGTAAAGCGATGTGAGAAACAAAAATAAACATAGAACAGGCAGACAGATAGGGTGATAGACAAACTTAGAAAAGACAGATAGACAGGTAGACAGACAAGCAGACAGACAGACGAACAAACAGACAGATAGAAAAATAGGCAGACGAAAAAACAGACAAACGGACAGACAAAAAAGTACGCAGACAGACACCCAGATAGACAGAAAGATAGGCAGACAGACAGACTGACAAAGAGATAGGCAGACAGATAGACAGACAGACAAGCTTAAATTGATTCCCAAGATGATTATGATTCGATCGGTCTTATATAATGTGGATTTCCTATAAGCTCTTTTGAATGTTCCACATATCCGCACAAACTTAATATATCCGGTATCACAAATAGTATAGTATAGTAGGGTACAAGAGAGAGAAGACTGGTTTTTTGTTTTTTATAATTCCATTGGATGAGACGATAGATAAGAAGGCATGAAGCATATGGCATAATCGCTAGGCATAAATGGTTGTGTACATTGCTGAGAAGAATATAAAATTTTACGATATGTTTAAACAATATAAATATATGCACATTGCTAAAGCATTAAACGCCATAGATATGCAATTATCAGTTTGGGTTATACGTACATTTACTGATTTCGCTATTCTTATGTGTATAAACATATAAATAATATTTTTAGATTTATTTAAAAATATATATATATACATACATATATATATATCTACATATAAATAAATATATATATATATATTTTTTTTGTTAATGCAAAGTATCCATAAAACGAATCTTAAGCATATATTCTAAGCATTTATTCTCACATTCATTGAGAGTCTTTATGTAGAGATATCATTTCAGAACGTATTAAATTTATTTTGTAAAATTTATAGAAAATAGAATTGCATTTTTATTTTTATTTTAATTTTATTATTGATGTTGTTGTTATTATTATTATTATTATTATTATTGTTGTTGTTTTTGCTATAATTGAGTTTCTTGTTGCTGCATTATTAAATGAAATAAATTAGAAAAATCATCTACGTACATGCATACAAAATTTTTTAATAGAAACGAAATTCAAGTGTATCAGCAAATGCATCACGACAAGCGTCTATACAGAAAGAGAGACGAGGAGAACCTTGAAAACTCTTCTATAGTAGTATGGGGTATACCACAATACAACGCAACACATCTTCGCGATTTAAAGTCACTTTTCTAATACATAAAGAGATTTAAACATATATAAACATATATATGTATATTTATATATATATATACAGATGTACAGATATACAAATATATATATATATATATAAATACATGTGTATATAATTTGTTTTTATTTTAAAATCAAGCTCTGATCAATTTATTAATATGCAGATTCGAGATATCAAATGCAGAACATCTGCGTTAATTGTGTGTGCTATACATATATACAAACACCTTCTAATTATCCAAGTCCGTCTTGAGGAGGTTTTAATTTCAAGTTTTTAGTTCTTAATGCATCTTTTAGCACATCACACAACAGTAACACAGAATAGTTAATCGTTTAACTGAAGTGTAATAAAAAGTAAAAATTTATTGTCGTCGTTCATTTTGGGTGCATTAAGAGCAATTTATTTATAGTTTTTGTTGCCGAGATTGTATATATATTTAAAAAATTTTAATTCTTCTCCGCCTACTTATGACCAATCTGCGTTTTAAGACTTTATATGCAAAACATTTTTACTATACCATTAAAATAGTTTTATTTATATTTTGTTTATATATGTAATGTTCGCCTATTAATATGATTTATTCATAAAAATTCTATATTCAATATTTCAATACTTTTTAAGAGACATTGTTGTTAAGGAAAACCAAGAAGAAAAGAACGATATTTTGTATAAAAATAAAAGATATTTCTTACGAAGGTAAAAGAATGTTTTTATGTTTTCTTACGAGAGTATGTGAAGAATTTGTATTAAGCAAAGTGGTGTAGAATATTTAGTAGTTGGGTTTGGCTGACTATATTATTTTTACTTGTGATGGTTACTCATTCAAAAAACGTCTCCTATACGTATATAAACAAAGCCATAGTTTTGGCTAAGCGTTATGCTTTTTTCAAGCGAAAATTCACTATAATCGAAGCTACGTGGTAATCGTTAATTAAAAGAAGGTCCAACGCTTTGAGTATTGAAACTGAGTAGTTTGACTTGATAGGTTATAGGGTGGTAAACGCCCAGTAAACTTTAGCAGCCGTATACTAGACTATGCGCACTCACCACATATTACTTAGCTTCGATTGATAACTTATTGTTTGCTCAAGCGTTGTTTTCATTTTTATGATCCTATGAAAGAAATGTTCCCACGTGAATACTATCGGAACAGAAGTATTCGTTTCGTCATGGAATATGATGACATATCAGTAAGATGGCGTTTTTTTTTTTTTTTTTGGTAAACTTGAAGACAGTAAGGATTTATTTGTTCAGCTAATATACGTATTGCATATTAAAGATCCGGTTACTCACGATCTGTCTCAGTAGTCGAGAAATCTTTTATAGGCTGACAGATATTCGGACTTCGGCAAATATGGTCAGTTTTCTTACGAATTGAAAAATCTTTTTGACGGCAATAATTTTTACTTCAAAATAAGAACAAAAATAGTCATCTCGTATGAGTATGAAGGTTGCTCGAAACCACCGGCTGAGTCATGGAGCTAAAAATTTTTGAAGAATAATACTAAAAATTGAGATTTTTCGGAACCATGGCCAAAATTTTTTGTAAATTCTTCAATTTATAATCACTAAGAGCTTTCGTACAATGGTTTGATTTCATAAGTATTTTCAAAAAATCGATCGACTTTTGACACAGAGAAGTGTGGACTCTTTATAGACTTAAAATTTGTAATTTTCAGATCGACTTAGTGATATTAAAAGCAATTTTTTAGTTTAAGATTTGTTGTATCTCTCTTTTTAATTGTACAAAAATTTATTACAAAAATTAATAAAAGAAAACTTTTTGAAAAGTTCGTTGGGTATTTCAAGATCAAATTATATAATTTTTTAAGTGTAATAACTGTCGCTTTCAATTCGTAAGATAATTTTCTTTAAATTGTTTCTTTTGTGTTGTGGTAGCCCAAGGTTATGACTTATAAATTTCACGATACATTTTGCTAAAATATCAATAAACGAGACTTCCTTTAGTTTGCTTTTAAAATAAAACGTTTAGTTGAATAATAAACTTATAATTAATTCGTTGTTCAAAACACGTGCCAAAGAGCTTTTTTTTTTTTTTTTTTTTTTTGGATAATAATATGACAACTAACAAAGTGATGATAGCTTTGAGGCGAATCGTGAAAGCCCATTGCATATCGTCGTCTGACAGGAAAAACTCATTATGTACATTTACAGTTAATTGAAGATAATGAGATTTTAAAAATGTATTCTGAGCAATGGGTAGAGATGTCACAAGTCATAATGCATTTTTTATTTATGATTTGCGCGACTTAAGAGTTTTTGTTTTATAACAAAATTTATATAGGAGAGTTATATTCTGACTAGACCCCCGGAATATTAAAATTAGTACGAAATCAGAAAAATTATAGCAAAAAACCACTTTATTTTTTTTTACGACTAATGACCGATCACAACGTCAGAATGTACCCGTTAATTATTATTTTTTCTTAAAATCTCATTACTTATAATGATTATTATATATGATATTAAATATGATATTTATTTATCATATTTATATATGATATTTATATGAGATTTATGCATAATATTTATATATATGATATTTATACGATATGTATTTATCATATTTACATATAATATTTATATGAGATTTATACATAATATTTATATGTATGATATTTATATGATATTTATATAATGACATCTATATACTATTTATATATGATGTTTATATATTATATTTATATGATAGTTATGTATCATATTTAATTTTATGATATTTGTATATAATATGATATTTGTAAATAAATTCGTATATTTTAAACCGGCATTTTTGCCCGATTGTTGCAAAGTACGTTACGTTTAACGTTAATATG
Source organism: Glossina brevipalpis (assembly GCA_000671755.1). NCBI lineage: Eukaryota > Metazoa > Arthropoda > Insecta > Diptera > Glossinidae > Glossina > Glossina brevipalpis. The sequence continues at coordinate 136,582 of KK351042.1, forward strand.
TATTTATCGAGTTTTTCCTGTCAACCGAGCAAGCACTGAGCAAAGGAAACAAGGAAAGTGCCTTTTTTCTGTTACCTACTGGCCAATCGAAACAACTTTTGTACAAAAATTTGCAATGCTCGGTTAACACTTCTGAAAAAAAATATCAGTAGAAACCTCTAAACTACAATTGGATTACAGGATGTACATAGTAACATTTCCGGATTTGCGAAGATAAATATTATCTCGCGCTATAACCTATCGGATCGTACTGCAACCACAAGAGATTGTTATGGTATCTTTAGTATCAAGTTATTCATGATAATCTCTATTTTGCAAACATATTTTCATTGCCAAAGAATCACTTCTGAATTTGATCATTTCAATTCATTCAAATATTTTTTGATCTAAATTTTCCCAAGTTCAGAAGAGACTTGAAAATGACTATTTTAAAGATCTAGATTTATATCAAGTTGATTTAGGGTTAATGGGATGAATGTTCTCTTTCTAATTTTTCAATCGATGATAAACAGTCTTAAAAAATCTCTTTTTAAATGAGGAAAGGTTTAGTCACAAGACAAGTGTGTGTTAAATCTATGATCTATGAAGTGAAGCAACCGACTGCTTTCTCTTTTCATAGCATACCTTGAGATCTTAGATTTTGTAAATAAAATAATATGAAAGGGAATCCAGACGGAGTTCCACTTAAACCAATTAAGAGTAATTGTATTTGGTGGAGTAAAAAATGTTAGACCTATTAAGAGTATGGCTTTATTACGCTTGTAAGTATTAATTTATATAGGTGTAAGTTTAAATTTAAGAATTGAAGCCACCTGGAAAGCCCGCTACTTTTCAGAGTAGCATTTCTAGCAGTATTATTAATTGAAAGTAAAAAATTAATCTCTACTCTACATCTTGAGAAAAAAAGCATGTATCATTCGTTTACAAACTTGGGGAACCCTACAAAATTTATACCAATTTATGCGACGAACTGTTGCTGATATTGATGAAATATGCGATTTAGGAAATATTGCGAATATAAATATTTGTTTTTTTTCTTTTCTTTTTTAATATGCAGATATTATTTAATTAATATATGTGTGGATACGTGAAAACTGCAAAACCTACGAATAACTTTGAAATGAATTTTTTGAAAATTAAAAAAAAATACCGAATAACAAAAGATATGTTAATTTAAAACTGAGGTTTGTTTTTTTTTTTGCGCAGTTTTGAGGTTTGCACACAATCTGGTTTTCATTTAACTGCGATAATAGTTTATTATGTCACAAACAGTTCAACTATACGGTATGCTTCTCTCAGCCTTTCCTTTGTTTCTTTTTTTTTGCCGTTTTATAGGTGGGGAAGTGTTCAGAACCAGTCTTGAAAGAATTAAACCAGAATTGCGTTGAACTGAATTCGGTAATAAAATAAATGTTTAAAAATTATATTTAAATAATTATTAGTTTAAACACAAAAAAAAAAATTTCAATATCTTCAATGTTAATTTTTTTTTTCTTTGATGATGCTGAAGATCTTCGCTTGGCAATATAAATATAATTAAAGCCAGCTTGATGTGTCATTAATTCTATCACTATCATGATCATCAAACGATTACAAAATAATGATTGGTTTTAGAATGATTACACCATTTTTACTTATACTTATCGCGGGAAGATATATTCAATTTCTCATTCTATACGAAACACTAAGAAATTCTCAAAATATATATATTATGTAGTCTAAAAAATATTATGCCTTATATACCTATCGCGGGAAAATATATTAAATTTCTCAGTGAAACACTAAAAAATTCTCAAAGTATATTATATATATTATATAATAATAATAATATATAATATATTATGTAGTCTAAAAATTATTAAGCCTTATACACGTATCATAGAAAAACGTATAAAATTCCTCATTCTATGTGAAACACTAAGAAATTCTGAAAGTATATATATTAGTAGTCTAGAAGTCTAAAAATTATTAAGCCTTCATGAAGTTATTCAAGTTCTATATATAAGTTTTTGAGTTCGACACGTACGCGCAATGCAATAATACCTCTACTAAACTAAAACTAATTAAATCTATGATTACTATTAATTTTAACTTTTTTCTGAGATTTTAACAGAGGACATGTATCCCGAAGTTATGATTAAGGTTTTGTTAGTCCTTAGTCGAGAAAAAATCGATGTAAAAATTTGTATACTTCAGTGAAGGAAGCCGATATTTAAACTATTATTTAAAGGGCGAAGCCATTGTAAAGTCGAAGATACTTTGCAAAAAATTCTTTATTCTCATTAATTTATTAATTTTCGTCTCAGCTTTTAAATGAGAAAATTTTACAATTTTGTTAAAAAGTCTTATAACAAAAATGCTTGTTATGCGAAACTTAGAGCTAAAATCAATGAAAGTTTGGAAATAATTTTCAAAAAAAAAAAACACTTTCTATTCTTTGTAGAATGTTGTTGATGTAAAGTTCGAGATATTTCTCAAAAAATGGTCTACTTTCGATATGTCATTTCCTTGTGAATGGCAAAACATTTTCACACTTCGAAGTTTCGTATACGGAAGATCTGTAGACTTGTGGACATTTTGAAAAACCCCGAGGGCGTAACGTTAATAAGCGTCTAGCTCAACTTTTTTAAAAAAAAAAAGACCCAATAGTCTTAGTTGCTAGTACTCAATCCTATCTTTTTTTAATAACAACAACAATAATAATAATTATAATAATAATAATAATAATAGTAAAAATAATAATAATAATAGCAATAATAATTTTAATCTTGAAAAGAGATAAAATTTCATTGAGAAGCTTGTGATGAAGATGTGAAATAAGTTAGGTTTAGAGCTTTAGTTAATGAAAAGTTGAAGATATTTTTCAAAAATTTACCTAATCTTGAAAAAGAGAAATCGGAAGGACATGAATTATATAAATTCACACAAAAAAGCCTCGCCTTCTATAAACGAAAATATTTATATATCATCGCAAAATTTTTTTATCATAATTCCATTATGTTGTTTAGAATATCTAGAGCAGTACCTCTAAACGTTCTCAAAAACTGAAGACTTAAGTTAGAAACCTGAAGCTTGACATGTACTATTTTCTGAAATTTCACCTATCAATTTTAATAATGGACGTCAACATTCATAATCATGAACATGAAATATGGACATCCCGAAAGAAAATTATAAAATCTGGGAAAACTTAAGCAATTTTCCAAACTATGGGAAATTTCCACTTCATAAGACATATGCAAGATACAGTATATAGTAGTTTTAGATCTCAGTTTTAAACTAAATATTTCCTGAGATTATTCAAAAACAGGATCTGTCAATAGTCTGCCAGCAATAAATATGCGGAATAGGTTGAATATTTGAAACCCGATATCTCAATCAATAAACCTAAGACCGATCTAAAATCTAGTAAAAAGTCTGTATTAAAATAATATGCGTAAATGATACCGATAGACGCATTCTCTTCACAGGCAAATAGAAAAGATCAACACTTGAAAGCTTTCCAAATCAACTAGAATAACACGGACCGATCAAAAATATCCTATATTTGCAGTCAGAACGAACGCCATGTTCCTATCATAGCGTTCGCCATTGAGTGTCAAGTAATTAGAGCAAATTAACTCAAATGACTAAATCGAGCCATTTTCGACTTGTACGTATGGATCATGGTGAACCATAGGTAGTTGTTTTCTATTTTTCAGAATTACAGGTTTTTGATGCACCAAACTTCATGCCAGAATAGAAGAAGAATTTTCATTCTTTTCTGATTAATATTGAAAGTACCGTCGTATACCGTATATATAAAAATAAACCCGAAAAGGGACCAAGTTTTCGTAATGATTTAACGCAACGTAATTTCAGTCTTATATACGTTTTTGATACACTAAAGTTCTTGGCGGAATTGAAGAAGAAATTTCATTCTTTTTTGATGGGCATTGAGACTATCGTCGTATACCGTATATACAAATACGAACTTAAAAGGGACCAAGCTTTGCTTATTACTTAACACAACATAATTTCAGCCCTATACAGGTTTTTGATGCACCAAAGTTCATGCTGGAATAGAAGAAGAATTTTCATTCTTTTCTAATTAATATTGAGAGTATCGTCGTATAACGTATACATATACATACATATATATATATATATATGTATATACATATATATAAATCGTGTTTTTTTATTTAATTATTTTTTAATTTTAATGAATTAAAGAATTATGTGGCGCTTTAAATCATTACTTTTTTTGAATCTTTCAACTGTCATATCATTCTCTTCTATTATATAATGATCTCATGTTGTGGTGATTTGTTTGTCATATGTTTGTTTAAATAATGCGCATATTATTATATGTTCTTCTCATAAATATTAAGTTAAATGATATTCCAGAAAAAAAAAAAGAAATAATAGAAAACCATCTAATTGGTCATTTACATCGTTTATACATACGTACATACATACATACATACATACATACATACTATATGTAGTAGAGGCATGAGAATTGTTACCAACATTGAATGTAGTGATGTTGTTTATATTTTTCATTGATGATGATGCTGTCTTTTTTGCCAATGGGGCGCTTAAGAAGAATGCAGTCAGGAATTTTACCGTTTCATAAAATCGTAAAAAATCTATAATTTGTATGTTCTCCTCTAAAACGTTGTATGCTTCTCAATATATATGTGTTCATGCATTATAAGCAATTAGTTATGTTCTATAGTAAGCCGCACTTTTTGCCTACAATCAAACGAACACAATTGCACATATACACCATATACTATAAAACAAAAACAAACAAACAAAAAAGTACAAAAAAAAAAAATAGAAAAACATAAAATACATTAACAAAATGGAAGTTTAAACATATTTTTCTTTAATGTTTAAATTTAGTTTTGTTTATTTCGCAATTTCAGCACTTTCAAGGATGTTTGGGGCGGACTGCTACTATCCGCTAACAGCTTTAATTGCATAATTTACTAACAACTACTACTACAACTACTACTGGCAAACAATTTTTGTTAAATAAAAAACAACCTGTTGTTGTGATTTATACTGTCTGCTAAAGAACTTGTTGTTGCCTGCTGTTGAGCGTGCTTTTGAATTCAACTACAACAATATTGCAATTTTTTGGACACTTGGGCGCTTCTTTTTTTTTTTTATATGTATTTTGTAAAAAAAAAAAAATTAAAAAAAATAAAAAGAAAACATAAAACATAAAACAAAAAATTATGCTCATTATTGTTTGTTGCTGCAGACGAAGCAACATTGTATCTAAAATGCAGAAATATTTTTGCATCAAAGCGAACCTTATATTCTAATGCATTATGAAACGTTATAATTAACGATTTGTGGTTAAGCAAATTCATATCTAGAAGCTATCTACATCAAATCTGTATTTGAATCATTGGGGAGAAATACTGGTCAATGATAAAAAACAACATCAAATGATGATTGAAAAAAACAATTTAAACAAAATTTTATAAACATAAAAAAATGTTAATAAAATTATAAATAAAACTCACATATGCCTCGGTCCTTATAAAACTTTTTTTAATTTAATAATTTTATAAAAATATTCTAACGTGATATAGCAAACGGTATAATATATGATACAGATATGATATATTATATATGATACAATGTGTATATGTGTAAACAATACAATAAAATTTAATACATAAAAGACTTCCTTTCCTAAAGTAATGAGAACTTTATGAAAATGAAGGCAGACTTTATTTTATCTAGATTGGTTTATTTTATTGAAAATAATGCCTTTTAAGTTTTGTACAGTGATTTACATGATCAAGAAGTTTAAGGAATGCGTGGTTTACGATGTCTATAGGAATGACTGTGAGAATTTAAAGGTGTGATATATAAAGGCTCATCATCATAGGATCATCCTTTTTCTCGTCCAGATTTGGCAATCTTGTTTCAGTAACATAAGTAAAACAGAACTATCATCTACGACATCAAAAGTTTAAAGCGATGTTTGCCATTTCACAATACCGATCATTTAATAAGCGTCGAATGTGTTCAAGTAGTAAAAACTTAATATAAAAATTCTGATTCTTTAAAAGATACGTTTCGTACTCTACAAGCAGAATATGATCAACATAATCGTTTGAAATCTAAAAACATTATAAGCGAAATTGTGAAGAAGTTTGAAGAAACTGCTAACAGGACTTTCTAAAACCCACAATTCATTGATATGCTGACCAAAAAATGGACTGTATTAGAAAAAAAAGATTCAAATTCACTAATGATGCAATATTTCGGCCTGTTTTACGACTTGTATCTTCTAGTTTACTTAAGCACTTATCTTATCAGTCTTGATGCGACCTAAGCTTTTGATGCAACAAACATTTTTTATTGTGTTTAGCTGGCAGGTCGCCGTTATGCGGCCTAAGCGTTTGATGCAAGTAACACTTTTTATTACTTTAACCCAGATACGACCTAAGCATTTGATGCGACTGAAACTTTGCATTGCTTTTAAGTAGCAAGTAGTTTTGATGCGGCTTAAGCGTTTGATCCAAGTAACACTTTTTACTGCATTTAAATAGCAGGTAGCCTAGATGCGACCTAAGCATTTGATGCGACTGAAACTTTGCATAGCTTTTAAGTAGCAGCTAGTCTTGACACGACGAATACTTTTTATTGTTTTTAGATAACAGGCAGTCTTGATGCGACTTAAGCGTTTGACGCAACTATACTTTTTATTGCTTTTAAATAACAGGTAACCCAGATGCGACCTAAGCATTGGATTGTATTACGTGTAAGCACCAGGTAATCTTGAGGCGACTTAAGCATTCCATCCAACATTTTGCTTTATTGCTTTTAAATAGCAGGTAGCCTTGATGCGACCTTGAATCGTTGACTTTTTTCTTTTTACTGAACAATCTCAAGTCAAGCTTAGAAGGAAAGTTTTTAATTTTGTTTGCTTATATACAAAACTTATTTTAGAAAAGAGTGCATCATAAACTTTTTCAAAAAAATTTTCTTCAAAAAAATGCTTTTCTGAGAAAAATTAAAAAAAAAAGAAGTAGAAAATATTTTAAAGAAAAAAAATTTTATAAAAAACTAATGAAAAACTTTCTAATCATGGTTTTTTTTTTTTGGTTTTTTTTTATAGACTTTGAAATGCGTCGCAAAATTCTTTTAATATAACAGTATTTGTTTCGTTCACTTAACCATTTATAAATATTTAAGAAAATCACACAATTACGCATTCGAATATAGAAGCGCAAGTTTGTTAACAAGAGTGTTGACAAGCGAAATACAAAAATTTGTGACGAGTTTTTCATGTTTTCTTTTTTATTTATTTTTTATTTTTTTTTGTTTTTGTTTTTTTGGCGGCTTATTTGTTGCTTGTCTCGATACGTAATGAAACATCAAAAGAAATAATAATTTGTTGTACTTCTTCTCTATTTGTGTATTCAGCAGATTATCCTCATTTAGTGGCTTTTGTGATTGTTTATTGTAGGTATTCGTCTTCATCAGCATCAGCAACTTTTCTTTATCGTATGTTGCATCTCTCAGGTGGATTTCATATTTAAACATATCGTACAAGTATAAACATTATTTGGTTAAATCATGTTTTTTGGTAAATTCATGTCAAATTATTACACTGTCACCCGTTTCTGTAGTGTTAACCGAGTTTTTCGCTTAAGTTTTTTTGTTTTTTTTGCTTCGTGCCAAATATATGAAAATCTTTAGCAGACATCAGTGATTGCAATTTGAAATTCTTTTAGTCAGCAGTACGGTTTCAAAACTTCATAATTTTTTTATTCTTTTTTTTTTTTTATTTGCTTTATTTTATTTTATTTTATTGCTTTATTGTATGTGAACTTTTTTGTTCTCGGCATTGATTGACGATGCATTCGAATATTTTGACAAATTAAAAATTTATGAGAATTGATTTGGAAAATTGATTTTCAAAATTTAAAAAACTGTCAAATTGCTTTTGATTTTAGAATTTTTGTTTTTTTTTTTTTGATATTTTTTTGTTTTTTTTTTAACATAAGAATTTGTATTAACATTACAACTACACTAGAATAAGTGTTAATATATTTTTCAAAACATAATTTCCAAACCGGCTTATCTCTGCGTTTTTTGTTTCATATATTTTTTTTTTTTTTAATTTTTTATAGAATATTTTAAATTTGTTAAATACTTATTGCAATGGAGAATAGAAAGGAGATTTCATAAGCCTTAGCACTTAGCCATAGATTAGAACGAATAATGGAATCACTTTAATTGCGTTAGTTAACTTAAAGGCTTGCCCGACAATTAAGAAAAATTATCGTAAATTTCTTTTTTTCCTTTTATTGCCATTAGAAGGGAACTTTGTCAATCCAAATTGTTCGAATACATTAATTATGTGAATTTTGATAGATAAGGTTTATTGGACTTGTACTTTCTTTAAGTGACTTAAGTGATTAAATCTTTTGATGAGTTTTATAAGTCAAGAGTCAACCTAAATAACGTAATTGCAAGCGTGGAAATGATTTTAATTCTTTTAATTTAACATGCTATGCTCCTGTACTACGCATATTTTCTTTAACTACGCTAATATTTTCTTTACACTTTATAGTGGTTTTAGTTTATTTAATTTTAAGAATGAATGCAATATTTAATAATACTTGACTTAATGCAGCTAAGCTTGCGTGTACGTAAGTGAATTAAAAAATTGAAATTGAATAAGTGATTTAAACCAAATCTTAATTATATATTACTTGATATTTAGTTCCTAAGATATTGTAGCACCGACTGAAAACTTAATATGTAGCTCGATAAATAAATAAATAGAAAGAATATTAATATTAATTGGATTGGCCTGGATTGAATTATAGTTATGTGCACTTTGGATATCGTAATGCATCCACAATTTATCACCCACTACGGTTCAGCAGCACTTTATTCCTGATACTAGAAAAAAAAGTCATAATTTCCGGAAATTGCTTTTTGTTTAGTTTTTTTTTGCTTCAGAACGCTGTCTATTCAAAGATCCAAAAGACTATGACTTATAAAAATAATAGTTATAATAATAAGTCTCTCTGCCGTTTTCTATTAAAAATTACGAATTTATTGTACAAGAACGGTACATGAAGTTATATTTAAAGTATTATCGCGTTCACTAGAGCTACTACGTCTTTGATCTTTTAGACAAAATACTAATGTCGTAATGGGAAAGAAAATTGGCTTTTTGAGGCTGAGCACAAGAAGAGTCACTTGTTGGGCAGGAATATGAGTCTCACTCGCCCATACAAAAAGTAATCGATTGTAATGAGTTTTAAGCAGAAGGAGTAAAATGTCCATTGATAACACCGCGTAGCTAGGTAGCATATTCCGGTTTAATGCTACTAAAGTTGTCTGGGCGTGTTTTGCTATATGTGATCGTATTTCGTTGTGCTCAAAACTCAAGATATCAGCACTTTTGACATATTGCCCTGGTCTTTCGTCCCAACTTCGTCAATTGGTAGTCTTGATTGTTTCATTTGGTTGGGAAAAACCATAGCACATTTCATCCACCTGATCACATAAATTAGGGTCATGGTGGACATTCAGCTTTAATGGTTGGGCTATTAATGGTTCGCCAAGTCGCTTCCTAACGCGATTATTTATCGCTTGTAAGGGCTTAGTGGCACTATCTTTAAAACA
>KK351042.1:152061-170614 GCA_000671755.1 Glossina brevipalpis
TTTGCAATATTAAATCTTATGGAGAGCGTAATCCTCATGCTTTGGTACAGCATACTAGAGGACAAAGAGGATGGACGTACGGACGGACGGAAAACTGAGTAAGGTTGTCTTGATTTACAGTTTCAAACCTAATGGTGAGCGCAAACGCGCATGCTTTAGTACTATACACTAGAGGATAAAGTGGACGGACGGACGGAAGGATGGAAAACTAGGCAAGGTTATCGTGATTTGCAATATTAAATCTTATGGAGAGCGTAATCCTCATGCTTTGGTACAGCATACTAGAGGACAAAGAGGATGGACGTACGGACGGACGGAAAACTGAGTAAGGTTGTCTTGATTTACAGTTTTAAAACTAATAATGAGCGCAAACGCGCATGCTTTGGTACTACAAACTAGAGGATAAAGAGGACGGACGAAGGGACGGACGGACGGACAGAACGCTGGCTAAGGTTGTCTTGATTTACAATCTTAAAATTAATGGAGAACGTAATGCTTATGGTTTGGTACTGCAAACTAGAGAATAAATTCATTGTGCGCCATCCTTCAGGCATGCAGGCATGAAAACAACAATAATTACAATTATCTATGATCATCATCATCACATGATCATTATTATTATTATGTTAAATTGAATCATTGTCTGATCGAATTGTTTTGCAATAGCAAACATTATCATCATATGAATGATTTGCACGAGAGAGAACGTTTCCTTTGCAACAAGTGCGTTTGCTTGTTCGTTCATGCCGTTCATGCCGTTCAATTCAGTAACATTCACATCAAGAAAATGCAATTATTTCATTATTATTGTTGTTGGTTTTGTTTTTTGTTTTATTTTTTTTAATTTTTTTAAATTTTTTTTTATTTTCGTGCCGTATGTTACAATTGTTTTATTGTCAATACGTTAGTTGTTGTGTTATTGATGTCGTTGTTCTTGCAATTATTTTCACTTAAATCGATTCCGCATAACAGAGATTTTGTTGTTTATTTTTATTACAATTTGAGTTTTATGTTCAATTCATTACAGATTCTATTGATAGCTTGTAGAGCGGTTATAGATACATTTTGTTTTTGTCTTTTGTTGCGAATTTCTATCAGTTTATGTTTTTTGTGAGGCATTGTGTGAATTATATTTTAACATAAAATTAAAAATAATTCGTAGATAAATTGTATTCTGAAATTAATTCCGGAAAAATTAATATAAAATTAAATTTAATATCGTTTATAACATTTCCTTTTAATTTTTGCAAAAATATATTTAACCCTTGAAGGTTGAAATTGATTTAAATCGATTTTTACAAAATCATTATATATTTAATGTTTTTTATAATTATATCTTATGTCAAATAAAATATAATTAAATAATGTTTAGTTTCATTCCAAAGCAAAAAAACAATTAAGAAATATAATAATTAATCTAATAAATTTAATAATATTGCTGAGGTGAGAATGTTTAGGGAAGTTTACAAACAAACGGACGAACAAAACGCAATGAGTGCATTTGCCATGGGCAACTAAACAAGTGGAACTTGCATGACATTACTGAAACAAGATTTAATGGTTTAAAAATCTGCTCACATAATTAAATCTTGTTTAAGTAAACGTAAACAAAACTAAATTATACTTTGGATACTGATATTTTTTTAAAATTATAAAAAATGATTTTAATTACTTTCCATATAATCAAAATAGTTAATAATATAGTATTATCCATTTCGTGGTGAAGATTTGACAACTCTGTTTCAGTAATATAAGTGAAACAGAACTGTTATCCAGTACATCATGTGTTTAGTGCAATATTTGCCATTCTGTAGTATCGATCGCTTAATAAAGGCTGAAAGTGTTAAATTGGGAAAAACTAACTACAAAAATGCAATACAAAAACAAAACAATAATTCTTTAATAAGTAAGTTTTTCAAAACAGGTTATGGTTGCCATAATCGTTGATTTGAGCTTACTATAGGCAAAACCTTGAAGAAACGGAAAAAAAGTATTTTCATTATAGATTTGTTAAGGCCCACACATTATCGAAAACGGACATTCGACACAAAATATTGGTACTGCTAGTGAAAGTGTTGAAGAACATCCGAATTTATCCATTGTAGTTTGGATAACGATTTTTTGCATCGAATTTTCTTCAAAGATGGGACTTATTTTGCGTTTGATGGGTATGTCAACAAACAAGTTTATTACATCTGGGACAATGAAAATTTACCAATAACTGTCGAAAAACCGTTGCACACCCAAAAAGTTGCTATATGATCTGGCGTTTGATCTGGAAGCGATGGTCCGTACCTTTTCGAAAACGACAAGTATATGATACAAACTATCAATTATGGGTCGTTCCAGCCACATGATTACTATTTTTTTTTTTACATAAAATTGAAGCTTCATAACTTTAGGACTGTTGAACAAAAAATTTCCCGAACATGTAATTTCGCTTTTTTAAATTGTAATTTGACAATTGGCTACCAAGATCGTGCGGTTTCTCATCGCTGCGTCTATTTCACGTTTTGGAGATGTCAATTGATCATCCAAATTGTGCTGGACTTTTTTCTGTGAGGTTACGCAAAGAATCGAATTTATGCGAACAATCTTCGAACTCTTGACACTTTCAAACGAATATTCGTCAAATTATGCGATAGATATTGGCCTGTATGTGCAGACAAGTTAGCGAAAATTTCGTAAAAAACCCGCAGTCCTGTGAGACATCCCCTGAAGAATATTTGAATGGCACGATTCAAACAATATATTGAACAAAAAAAAAAGTGTATTTTATTTATGTCTACTTCGGAATGATAGCCACCATTTGCCATAAACTCACCATTTGTTCAAATGATAATCACCATTTGCCATAAACTCACCATTTAATCAAACGGTAGCCGCAAACTTATCATTTAATTGAGCGGTAGCATTTGACATTTTAAACGAATTAAATTAAAATTTTGTAGATTTTCATATCAGTAGAGAGATAAGCTAGTAGAGATGCAACCAAAGAGATCTTTTAACAAAAAGTTTTTTTTTTCTTCACGAATTTCCATATATTTTACGGATAAGTCGTCCAGTTTAACTTTACATAAATTCCTTAAATTTATTTTAATGTGTACAACGAATAATATGCGTTTAATGTAGGAGGACATGAATTTATTAAACCATTGTTTCCTTAAAAGCAAACATACAATTGTAAGATACATTATCTCTGTATAAAGAACGGATTCCGCAACTTTAGAGCGACCAACTTTTTTTTACATTTGTTAAGTCTAGTCAGCGATTCACTTTTTAAATGAACTCAAAAACAAAATGTAAAATATTTTTTAAATGGCTTTGCAAGTAAAAGACTGCTTAGGCTCTAAGGATTTAGCTGAGATGGTTAAATACAAATACACGCCATATAGCGAATTCTTGATTTTCATCCTTACTTCCAAGCAATACTGGTACACTAGCTGCGCTATTTTTTTTTATTAAATGTGAGCCTAGCATTTGATCTTCGCATCATACTTTAGCTTACAATCTCTTATTGATTATATTTTCTGGTTTTTTTTCTATAGCAAGTGATTTTTTTATTAAAGTTTTAAATGACGCTAGAATCAACTTTAGATTTATGTTAACAGTGAATTGAAATTTCGAAATATGTTTTTCTTTCATATTATAGGCTTAAGTTGATCCTCCCGTTTGACTCCAGTTTTAATATGAAAAAGGTGTGCTAAGTTTCAGGTCAAATTTTCGCAACCGTGAAGGTTGCACTGATAAGAAGATCAAACGGACCGACGGACAGGCGTAGAGTTTTTGCAATGGTGAAGGTTTTAATAACAAGAAGATCAAACGGACCGACGGACAGGCTTAGAATTTTTGGACCCGTGAACGTTTCAATGGTAAGAAGATCAAACGAACTCAAGGACAGGCTTAGAATATTTGCAAACCTGAAGATTCCAATAAGAAGAAAATCAGACGGACCAATGGACGAGCGCACAATGTTAAAAAGGTTTGGAATTTTACGGTGACCAAGAGCTGAAATAATCTAGTTTTTCTCAATTTTTACGTCTGGATCGCATATCAGTTCCTATTCATTTTTAGCTTCTCATAGACACAAGACTTAAACATATGTTTAATGGGCACACAGCGGGAAAGTTAGGGCATTCAATTTCATTCTTAGTGAATTTTGTGGCACGGACCTGAAATGTTTAATGGATTTCATATAGAGCTACGATCGAAGTTGAATAATATTTGGTACGCAGACCGGAAAAGTTAGAACCTTCAAGTTCACTTTTGCTGAATTTTGTGACGGGGAACGAAAAATGGATTTTATATGGAGCTGCCGATAGAAACCGAATACTATCTAGTAAACAATATCTGCTACCCATAGCGGAAAAGTTAAGACATTCAATTTCACTTTTGATTAACTTTATGGCATGGACTCGAAAATCGTGGTATCTTGAATTTTCTCAGTCGCATCATGCGTGTTGTTGACAGCAATGCTTTAGTAATGATCGCGTTTACTTACATCTATCTTGCACATCTAGCTTATCCCTTCAAATGGGGGCGCCATAAAATCTTGATATGAGTTCTTCGCCTGAACTGCGCAATGATTACTTAAACTTTCTATATTATGAACAGTTTTCATTACCTGGCACGATTCAATGGCACTGAATACTATAAATTAAGCAAGACAGTTACGATCCTAACTCCATCTATTCAAAGTTCTTAAAAAATTACGTCGTAATTAAGTAACGACAGAATAACTTCAATCGTAGCGTAGAATTTAAAGATAATATCAACTCTAGTGGCGCTCTCATAGTTTAAACGATGCTCACAGAGAAAATAATGTGATCTCTTAAGAAAATCAATCAGAATTGTTTTGATAGAACTCTTTACTAAGTCTTTATATACAAAACAACAGAAGTAAGATAAATAAATTATCTAATAGGGGACGTAATAAGTGCATAAAAAAAAGGACATAAATAAAAAATTTTCAATTTAATTCAATAAACTTATCATTTCGTATTGTATATGAACGATTCTTATTAATCCAAATGCGTTAAGTTTCGTCCATTCGGCATTTCCATATATAAAAATGGCATCGAAACTAGAAAAAGAAAGAAACAAAACAAATAAAACTCCTGAGACGTGTGTGTTTAAGCCTAATTATGAAGAACGAATGGAACACAATTAAATTATTTCATATTATTTACATAGATATTTACAATTATTTTTTTTAATCAGCTGGTCACCTTAATAAATAATTTCTCTTATACATTTTTCCTAACCAATGCACTGCATGTATATCAAAATAATTCCACACATTTTCTCAAGGACATCTTTACGCATATAACAATACAGTCTAATGTTTATAACAGTATAGCCTTACATTACATACTTACTGTATACGTTATATACAATATATTGTTCGTTACAAATATACTAAAACGCGGTAGATATAGAGAGATATATATATATATATATATATATATATATCTATATATACGATATTTATATACATATATATATGTATATATACATATACAAACATACATATATACATACAAACATGCTTATGATAAAAGAAAAACTTTCAATTTTCACATTGACGTCACAATTTCATTACATAGTTGCAAATAAGAATCTACCACACAATAGCAAAGCGCAACGACAGTAAGCTAAACAATTTCAACGCACATCCTACTACAAGTGTCATGAAAGTGTTAGAAAAAAAAAAATAAAAAAAATAGTGACGCTACCAATGGAATGAAAAAAAAGCCTTATTGTACTACAAAAAATGATAAATTGCCGGATATATATAAAAAAAAAAACAAAAAAAAAAGAAGCAAGAAAGAGTAAAATAGAATAGAGGACTACGGCATAGTTCTTGCCATTAACATGATTTAGTAACATCCCGTTTGTGCTTTAGCGTCAAGGACGTCATTCACTTTCAGTCGCCTGTAATTCACTTTATTGCCGGTTGTGCTCTGCGTGTGTGGGTTTCCGTATGAATCACTAATTATCTGAATAATTATTTACACATATCGAACGTATTCTTATAAACTTGCACAGCATACTAAATATTTAAAAACGCTACTGTGTTCAAAAAATAAGGGGAAATATTATTTTAAAATTGTATACATCTCGCCAAATGGAATAAATTTCTTTTCAATTTAAATTGTTATAAAAATGTCATTAACATCTAATGGTTTTTTTGTTTATAAATTAGAGCGTTTTTCTCTCTTTTTGGGAAATTCTTTTGGGCGAATTTTCAAAATGAATAAATTTATTTAAGAAAGAAATTACATTGAACTCTGCTAAGAAAAAGAAATCAGTAAGGAATATAATATTATAATGATGAGCAGCTAATGAAACTATCAAGGACTTTACAAATGGTACAATGACTTTAATGGTAGTAGAGAAGCAATTGAAAACGAATATTCGCAGAGATCCTCAGACTTAATCTCTGATGGAAATGTCAGCAAAATCAATAATTTTATACATATTCAGCAATCACTGAACAAATATTGGAAAACTTGTAACTAAGAATGGAATGTTAATTGAAATTTAATCAATTTAAAAAAAATTTTTTTAAAGTTATTTTGTTTATCTGCTAATCTTGTTCCAAAACAATTCAAAATGTCTCAAAAGCTGCTTCTTATGAACATTCATAAACTAAAGGGCGTAATTAATGATGATACGAAATTGTGAATTATGTTTAGAGTCTAGTCTAGTCAGCCCAGTAATCCAGCGAATGTCATATTATTCGTAAGTAAATCAGAAAAAAGAAAATTTTTTTGGAAATAAAATAAATACCAAAAAAAAATATCCAATAGAATGAGGTGACGTTTTGTCAAATTTTAAAAAAAATTATTCTAAAAGCGCATATTTCAAAAAAAAATTCCCCATATTTTTTGAACGCTTAAATCAATTCGAAAAATGATTCTAAATCGATTGGTATAATAAAGGGTTGGGAGGTTTATCGTCAGGTTACAGGCTGTATGTAGACTATAAATATCATAAATCTGTAACCGCTACCATACATTCGCCTTTTTTATATGAGTGGTCTATAACAAGGTCAACATTTGATTCATCGAATTCCTTGCGTTAAGATGAACTGGACGCTATTGTGTAAATAAAAATTACTACACGATCGTCTTATTATTCACTTCTTGCATAAACAATTAAATTACAATATTAATCAGTCTAAGCTAATATTGGAGGGGTGTGGTTTATCTTCATTCAATTTTCACTCTTAAGTAGTAAGTAGACTAACAAGTGAGCTGAGATCGTTGAGATCATATAATGTTGTTATAAATAAGCCTTTGCTTCAATACAGCTTTTATATTGTGGGTATGTGTATATATAGATATATATATATATATATAGAGTATATATAGAGATATATATATATATACAAAGGGTCTTAAAGTATAATAATTACGGATTAATGGATACCAGTATAATAAATACTAGGCCAACATAAGTCTTCTCTGAGAGTTATAAAATTAACAAACATAAATTAATATAAATTTTTTGCCACCAGCGGTAATAATCTTATCATAAACTAACAAATTTTTTATATTTCTGAGTACTTGGGATTGATTATGTGGCAACAAGGCTAACATCTTACCATAACGTTAAGAAATATATAATGCGTAAGCACAAAATTTAAACACATACATAAATGCATATTTACATACATATATTTATGTGTATATATATATGTACAGACTTAAATTTTCGACGTTAATCTCTTAAGTGATTTACTGGTCGTTTCTGCAACTGCAAGTTGTTTTAGAAACAAAAAAAAAAAAACAAAAAACAAAATAAAAACAGAAAATTCTCAATACAAAACCCGTAACCGTAACACTATTTTATTTTTATTAGGGGGAAATAAAAAATAAGTTTTACTCTTAACGTACAGATACTAATAATGATTTTAACAAATGAAAAATAAATATATTATTAAAAAAGAATTTTTTTTTTCCAATATTCACTACAAGATAAAACCGAAGATCTATTTGCTCGACATTCCAAAGGGTATAGATCTTTAAAATCATATTTTTTCACGATAAGGCAGCATTTCCTTTTTAACATAACAAACATTTTTGAATTTTACACTGAGAAAAGTATGAAAAAATTTTCAAATCCGATTTAAAACTCTAATCTAAACAAAGCTTTGAAAATTTTGACACACTTGAGAACAAGTGGAGAATCATAGGTTTTAGTAATTTTAGGTGAATCGACTTTGGTGATTTTTCAAAACGATCTGAAGAAAATGACATATAAATATTATAGGCCAAGATTTCTTCTTCCAGAAAAAATTTGTAAGCGATTAAATATCGCTCGTGAAGAAATCATATTCACTTTATTCAACCTCCAATATGTACGTCAAAGGGGAACAAAAAATTGACAAAATTTCATACATATCAAAAGTGAAAATTATTCCTAAGAGATGACCTTACTTTACTTGTCAGTAAGTATCAAATTATGATTTCTCCACGTTAAGTTAAGTTAAGTTGATTTATGTACGACATGTTTATTTGGAATTTTTCATGCACCAAGTTTTCTGCCCCAGAAAAAGGCAAAACGCGACAAACTTTACTTTTTATTATTACTTTTCTCGCTTAATGGATGTATTACGGTCTCTATAGCGCAAGTAATCATGAAACAGATACTAGATGAGCCACTAGAAACGAAAATGAAGTTGAATATTCCCAATGCTATTCTACGAAGGGGAAGACGGGAAGAGTTCAGCTAGATGTAGTACATTATGGGTTGTTCCAAGCAAACGAAATTATCACTAGTGAACGCTACCAACGACACCTGATGCGTTTGAACTGCAAAACGATCGAAGTATATCCAAAGATCTTCTTATGATAGTATCAAGGATATGCTTTCTTCTTCTTTCTACCAAGCTACCCTCAAAAGATTAAGTGTTCTTTCTAAATGCTGTACGCAGTTTACTTTACGATATTACAAACCCATTTGTCAAATTTATTACGAAATTTGGAATAAATTTTTTACTCGTATGTGAGCATCTAAGAGAATTTTAATAAGAATTTAAAAACAAAATGGACGCATAACCTCTCTCATTACGAAAAAAAGCTATGTTTTCAGAAGCCCTGTTCGAGCTTTTCTTATGTTTACCTTCACAGATCCTAATATGTATATAGAAAAAAAAAAACATTCTCTTTACTACCTTACCTTGCTTTTCCTTATCTTCACTCTCACAGATCCTAATTCCTACAAAAAAAAGCTCTTCTTGGGTCCATTACGTTCTTTTCTTTTACCCTTACTCTCACAGGTCCTAATCTACGTATATAGAAGAAAAAAAAATCATCCCTTGGCTCCCATACTTTTTTTCTCTTACTCTTACTCTCACAGGTCCTAATACTGAAATCAATCGATTAAGAAGCGAAGACATTGTAGGCATAGTTTTTCGACGCTTTAAAATCCTATGAAATCTTCATAAAATCTCTTGAGATTCGTTCTTAATTGTTTAAAGGATCATTTAAGTCGATTAGAAAAAACTTACAAGACAACAAAAACTTTAATATTTGACTCACTCTTATGCGAAGTTAATCAAAGAAATGCCCAAAGTAAATATGGAGAAAAATTTACGTATTTATATACGTACATATATATATACGTATTTAGTTTGTAAACAACTCACATTTGATTTGGTTTACAAAATAATTAGTTAAAAGATACAACAACAAAAATGGTAAATATTATGAATTACTCGCCTAAAACAAATACACAAAAAACACAAATTTGCATCATTAATCATATAATAAATATGCTGATGGATTTTCGCGATGTTATGTCTATCAAATGCGGTTAGCAAAGTTTTAGCACAACTTTACTTTATATCGTACTCAAGCTTCTCTCTTTTTCTCTTCTTTAGACGAAGATAATAATTTACAAGAAACGCCTCATAAAAGATTACTAAACATATTACAGATAAATGATAAAATTTTTTTAAAGGGCGTCACAAAACCACAGTATAGGTTATTCAAAATTCTGCTTATTATTGTTATAATTTTTTTCATTTATTTTTATATTTTTATTTTTCTTCTATCTTTAGAAAAAAAACAAAAAAAAACCCCGCTAAACAATTAAAGCGACACAAGTACGTATGTATGCAATTCATATGTATTTTTAACGGTTTTTCTTTTTTTTTTTTTGTAAATGCAGAAAAAATTGTTAAAATATTTTTGGGTGGATAGTAATGAATGCATTGCGAATGATGATTGCACGTATGATTAGTATGACGTGTTAAGTCTTTTATTATGGAGAAGGTGTGCATGTATGCGCATTTTTGTGCAAACCACACATAACAAATTCATATATGTAAAGAAATATGTTTAGTTTTATTAAAGAAAATTTTAATTTAACACTAAAGTGAAACCATATAAAATTTATTGCTCCACAATTTTATTGTAGTGAGAATTAAAAAATTTCACAAATGTTTTTAGGTTAGTTGATTGAAAGGTAGTAAAGTATAATGTATAATAAGAAAAGAAAAATCTCTATATAAAGAAATGAGTTCCGATTATACTCGCAACGCAATATAATCGACTAGTGGTCGTACGAATTGTGGGTGATTAAGTTGACCAATGGAGTTTATTGCAAGTGTGAATCAAATTTTGATTTGATATTTTTGATCTAATAAAGAATATGTGGTCATTTGCATTCGCAAACTTGATCTAATGGCAGCAATTAAAAACATATAGTCAAGTCAACAACAAGTCTGGGTCTGTCGCGCCCCTGAACGAACAAAATGTGATTTAAACAAGGGTTCTGTCATAAATTTCGTTCCAGTTTTTGTGTAAGAGCTTGCAAACAAACACCAACGTCATATAGGAAAATGGGTTAAATAGGTGTCCAAGTTTCAATCTAACGCGGAGAAAAAAGAAGGGAAGAACGCTCATGATGCTTAATCGATATAAAGTGTGGGTGGTGCCGAATGAGATGATTTATGTCGCAATCTACTAATTATCGATAAGTCATTCGGAAATTAGCAACTACCATTGACCCGAAATTCGGCAACTGTTTAATCAACCGCCGCCGGAGATGGAGCGTGTCAAGATAACATTTAAAAAGATTACGGCAGCTGTGCACTAAAGTAGAAATGTGATTTTGCATGTTAAGTAGTTGAAGACTCGTCGACTATCAACTTTCCATTCCCCTATTTCTCTATTGAATGAATCCATGAACAAATAAAACGATGAATGAATGAACGAATGAATGAATGGATGAACATTTGAACAGTTGAGTGGATGAATATATGAAGGAATAAATAAGTGAATGAATGAAAGAAAGAAGGAATGAACGTATCAGCGAATGGATGAATAAACGGATGAATAGATGAAAGAATCAATGAATCAATTTATGAATGAATAAACAAAAGAATGAATGAATGAATGGGTGTATAAATGGGTGAATGAATAGATGAATACAAGAATGAATGGATGGATGGATGCGTGACTGGATGGATGACTAAATGAATAAATGAATGAAAGAATGAATGAATAAACAAATAAATGAATGAACGAATGAATAAACGAACGAACGAATGAATGAACGAACGAACGAATGAATGAACGAATGAATGAATGCACGAACGAACGAAGGAATGAATGAACGGATTA
Source organism: Glossina brevipalpis (assembly GCA_000671755.1). Taxonomy (NCBI): domain Eukaryota; kingdom Metazoa; phylum Arthropoda; class Insecta; order Diptera; family Glossinidae; genus Glossina; species Glossina brevipalpis. The sequence goes on from KK351042.1 coordinate 163,698, forward strand.
ATGAATTAATGAATAAATGAGTAAACGGATGAACTGATAGATAAGTGAATAACTGAATGAATGAGTGAAAATATAGGACAACTGAGATAGGACCAGTTTTATTTACGTTTGTCACTCCAAAAATTACTCATAAAAAACATTTAAGTATTCGTGTCTTTGATGAACACTAGACCCTAAAGAAATTTGATTGGGTGAATGAATATTTAAGCTCCCAAAATTACTCATCAGAAACGCTTAAGTATTCACAGCTTTTAACAATTTTAGATTCTGCAAACGTTTGATTACGTCTCCGCGTCCGTCCATCTGTCGATTCAGCGGATCATCTTTCCCTGGACTTCTTCATTCATCGATCGTTGAATAAATATAATCTAAATCATTTTTCAAAATGACATAAAGTGACTGAGACTTACTAATTAAAGTCCTGAGTTTTTAGACATCGACTTTGGAACATGCGGATAATGGCTTCAAATTTGGAATAACCTTGAACAGTAAAATGCTTAATATAATAGCATGTCTCAGCATCTCAAAGTAAATCTTGATTTTCCCTCTAAAGTCAAACATTCATTATAGACAGAGAATTGCATCTTTTTCTAAAACTTATACGAAGCGATAGTCATTTAAAATTAGATTTAATATACATATAAATAGATTTTTAGATTTTCTTAAGAGTACAATAACAAAACTTTGAAATTTTCATTACGACAAATTTGGTAAACGATTTACAATTTAAAGCAGACAGCCTTTTTTGGTTAATCAATTCGTCTTCTTGCAAACTTGTTATTTAGAGATAATCCCAGTGCGTGCATATGAAAGATTCCTCATGAATAAATATTTAAGAAAAATCATATACGAATATTTATAAGATCTAATGCATAAATATAAGGCTAATTAATCTGATCACAACGTTCAATAATAAAAATAATAAAATAATAAAAAAAAGCTTACTTTTATCCATAATTTATTATCTGCAGATTTCATGAAATTAAATATAAAAGTTATGACCACTTTTTTGTCGCTGACATATGTCTATAAAAAGGCTTTTTATTACCATCCTTAATATATCAATGTCATCAAGTCTACCCTGTGATATCAAAATTATTGAAAATTTTTTTATGTTTATTTAATCAATAATAGTTTATTTGAAAAATGTCTGATACTATTTTGAAAGAACTTTTAATGACAATTTTAAATTATCGCTTCAATTAAAACATCTGCAGAAAAACTAGTAAGTAAAACACTATAAACTTCAGCTTGTAAGTTAGTAAGCCTTCTTGAACAAAAACAAATATCCATTATTTATTTAGATAGAAACCTTGTTTTTAAAAAAAAAAGACACAATCTCTCTTTCCCGGCAAAAGAAGACTTGTCTTATAATCTACTGACGGTTGCACTGAACGTAAACTTAGGGTTCTATTAAATTTTCAAAGGTAGATTTTTGGTAGAATTGTCGAAAATTCAGCCTGTAAAAGAAGTTTCAGGAATTTCCAAATGCTCTTATAGTATCAAGCATGTATTCTGTCTAACAAGTAAACTAAGGCTACAATTAATATTTTAAAGGATATGGAAAAGGCAATATTAGGAACATTAAATAACGTGAGATCTTTAACTAAACGGTTCGATGTTAAAGCGCTTTCGTTAGGATTAACCTTGCACTATGTCTAATTTTCTTGAAATATACACAACATAGTTTGTGGAAAGCACTTTGAATAAGTCGAATTATATGCTAATAAAATCCTATTTGACAAAAATGTTACTTCTCTTGTTTAACTCGCAGAAGATAACAACTCAACTGTGGAATGGAAAAATATAATATCGAAAATGTAAAACATCATAATCCAGATTAAGCGAACTATAAATATCAACGAGAAAGCCATACATATATTCACTATACTCCCATTTAGGAGCATCAGCTAAGTCTAGTGAATTATGGGTCTTTTGAACTAAACGAGACTTTCAATAAGTAGCACTAACAGAATGCGAAGAAAGAAGTTCCGCAGTAAGCGAAAGGATTGATTTTTCACTGTGGTGACATTTGGTCCCGCATGGCAAAACACGTCCAGGAAACACCAGCAGAACTAGACTGAAATGTGCTATCCTCTCCGTTGTGCGTAAAGCTATTCAATCAATGAGTTATTTTCTACCTGAGCCAAAGTTTGGGCCTTATGATGACACCATAGACTTTTGTGGATAAATCCAAGAAAGAGAGTGAGTGAGAGAGAGAGAGAGAGAGAGAGAGAGAGAGAGATAGAGAGAGAGAAAGATAGAGAAAGAAAAAAGAACAGACAAAATAAGAAAGACAGAGAAAGAGAGAGCGCAAGGGCTTACAGCTCAGAATTCGCCAGAAAAATAGCAAAAGTAAGAACAAACGGTGCACAATGCTTTGAACAAGATATTTTGTGTTTTTCTTTTAGTTTCACTAAATTTATTTACGCACCTAACGGCAGAACCTAATATCGAGAAATTATTGTGTTAAAGAATACAAGATTGCGAGATATATGTCTTAAGAAAGAAATATTGAAAATTATAAGCAATATATTTTGTGAAGAAAGTATACGGAATTGTCAAAAATGTACCGAGAATTAATGAAAACAACGGAATTCAAGTAAGTATAAAATATTATTTAATAAATTATTGAATTTTATAAGATTTCCTTGGACGCGTCGATTTTTATTTAATTCATTCCTCAAAATTCATGTTAAAGAAAATTTTCAAGACCTCAAGACACTTCCTTTTTCGAATTTTTAATCAATCACTCATCAATTGACTTAAATCGTTTTCCGCAAAAACAAAAGAAATGATTAGTACGGAGAAGAATAAATGATCGATTAACTCGATGCTTTGTCGACAATAATAAGTCGAGTTTACGTCGAGAAAGAGGTTTGAACAGAATTAGTTTAAAAAAATTATTTCTTACAGATTCATTATCGCCAATATTACTTTTTCTAAAAGAAAAAAAAAAAAATCTGATTATTTTATTTAAATGTTTACACAAAAGCAACGACATAAGTTGTATTATTCATAACCATTATGGCACGTGATTAATTAAATATTGCTTTAGATATCTTTTTTTTTCTCCTCACTTTGGCTTTTTATTTTCACGCTTAACGCGACAAAAAAGTAAAAACTTAAATATAAATATTTTCTATTATATTAGATTTGATTAGTTAATCAACGGTTTTTGTATTACCTCTTGAGGCTTACTACACGCAATACAGTATAAACACTGGTTAGAAAATTCATTTTATCAATATTAAACAAAGGCGCGAAATTAAAACTGCTATGAACATAAACAAACAAGCAAACAAACAAAAAAGCAAATGAATGAATAAATAGACAAACAAAAGGAACGTAATACCTGTAATTTTTTATAAAAGAAAAATCTGCCAAAACCATTCATACATTGTATACATCTCATGTAATGCAAACATTTATTACACGACTGGTAATAAATAATATTACATACATGTCTGTTTGTTTGTTTATTTGTTTGTTGGCAATATGTGTATGTGTGTGTGTGTGTGTGTGTGTGTACAGACTGACTGCTAAGCTAGCATGACAATGACGACATAAATTTTCATCTAAACAAATGTCGAGTGATGAAAAGTACTACGTAAAGAAAAAAACAAAAAAAAAAAAGGAAAAAATAAATAAAAAAAATTTTTTTTCAATAAATATTACAGCAGAAATAAAAAAAAACTTTTAGGAGATTACTATATATATGAAAATGCTGAGAAAACCAAAGAAAGAAGACTTAAACTTTCTGGCAAAGTTTATACACCTGTTAGGTTAATACAGTAAAATATCATCTCCAGTGTCCGCTGGGAAATTTAATTGTTTTGATTCACCGCCTTTTTAGCAAACAAGTTAGTTTAACTTCTAAGGCATGAGTATAGATGAAATACATTTGTTATAAAAAAAAAAAAAATTATTTCGTTAAACAACTTGTTTGTTTTGTCAAAATATTCGGTGAAAGATAAACGTTCAAGTATTGCAAAGCTTTGAGTAGAACTTATGTATCATCAAAATCAATTTTATGACGTTTAATAAACGATTTCGAAAAAAAATTCTATAACATATAAAATAAGAATTGAACTCTAAACTACTAAAGGGCGTGCTCAAAGTATGGATACTATTTTCGAATGTCTTTAACCGATCTGTTAATCATCATATAAAAATACTTAGAATAATAGCTTTATGGGGAATTATTCAAAAATCATGCATAGAAAAATAAATATTCAAATTTTTGCGGCAACAATTTAACGTATTTTTCTTAATAAAATTCAAATTTAATTTAAAAATATTTGCAACAAATTTTAATAATTGAAGTAGCCACCACAGTTATCTATCGCGCTGCCTCGCGGTAGAAAGTTCTTGGTTTCAAAGCGAGATAATTATTGTTCCCTTTTCGCACATTTTCAAATTTTGTGAACTGTTTTTCTGCTAAATGCAGCTAAATCGGTCTAAATCAGTGGTAATCAGAAAGAGACAGATCTGAAAAATACACCGCAGTCGGAATAAGTTTCCAGCCTAAGTTCAAGATCACTTCCTGTTTTGATTTTGCTCCGGACGTACAGAAGTATACGATTTTCATTATCATTTCATAATATCCAAGAATACAATTTTTTGCACCACATCTCGGAAAACGCAACAGATACAGAGAGAGAGAGAGAGAGAGACAGACACATAGGGAAAGAGAGAGAGAGAGAGAGAGAGAATATACATTGGGTAGAGTTACTCTATTATCTTAGTTGAAAATCTGTTCTCAAGGGTTTCTTTTAAGACATCGCTCATAAATGCTTAGATTCTACACGCTAAAGAATATGATGTAATAACAGGCTCTCTAAAGACTATTACGCCCAATTAATATATATACATTAACAGAATATCAGAAATTTGGGAATTCAGACTTCCTAAAGACTTCATATTTACTACACTTTATATATTAGATAGATTAATTATATTAATCTTAAGTTGAATACTAAGCTGCAAAGAGTGTAACAAGTACAGAAGGATGGACAAGAGAATATGGCAAAATCAACTTAGAATTCCTTTCTTTCCCTTCCTTTTTCATTTTTGGATCTTACGTTTTTTATATCTATCTCTAGGAATTGTAACAGGAACAATAAATCTAATATACTTCCGTCCTTCGATAGTGAAAATAATAAACTAGCACTAAAGTCACAAATGATTTATAAACACATAATTACGCATAAAAATGATAGAAAAATATAATAAATAATTTTTGCCAACATTAGAAGGATAACGGCAGATTCAATTTCTCAAAACATTTGCAACGTACAAAAAATAACTTTCGACATTCTATAAAGTCTTCTCGGTCGGTATCAAAATTTGAATCGATCTAGGCCTGTTCGTCCATTTGTATATCTATTGATCTGCCCGTTTGTTATAAAGATTTTTCCGATCGTAAAAATTAAAATATATACTTCAAATTTGATAAAAACATTTGAGGTTCTTGCACGCAGATCAAAAGACACGCCTACAATAAAACTTAAACTAAAAATACCTCCACATTCTGCATTTCTTGCTTGTTACTCAGAAAATACAGCAGATGAAAAACTCTAACTTATGTGCTAGAGGCGGGATTACACAAATAGAAAAAACTAGCTACGCCTACCCAATATTATAAACTCCTATCTTTTAAAATTGTTTTGATGATAAAGATAGTGGATATAAAAGTTTCGTCTAAAGTAGAATATAATTCTTTTACATCAATTTTTTTATATGATTTGGTGCCAAAATTTCTCATTCATAAGCTACGGTCAGGGCATTAAAATTTCTATTCCATACGTAACTTAAATTAGTTTCCGAGGCCCTGTAAAACTGATCGGCAATATAAGACTGATCTAGAAAAGGATAAGTGTCGTTGATTGTATCTAGTACTCTATTAATGATTCTTAACAATTTAAATATACTTAAAAACGTATAGTGACTAATATATATAGCCGAGTGATCCTTAATAGGGCGTGGCATACTTTAGACATGCCACAAAACCAAAATAATTCATAATACATAAAATGTCGAATATTTATATGTTTATCTAGGTTTGTCTACATTTATCCATGTTTTTCTACGTCTATCTCAAGTTTTTTTTTTTTGCCTTTACCAACTTTATTACTTACTATTAGATGAAATACTTGTCGAGTATGGTCGAGAATGAAATAATAAGCAAAATTATTGGCAAGGAAAACATTTTCTTTCATTTTTTCTGTTGGTATTATTTTTGCTTATCATTTAATTCTGAATGTACTCCAGTCATTTATATGTGATTAATTTTGAAAATAATTTAAGTCGGTTACATCAAACTATTTTAATATTTATATATATATATATTAGTTTGGGGAAAAGGTAATCCATTATTTTCCAATTCGAAATATTAAATAAAGTCCTGAAGTTCATATAAGATTGGATGGATTACCTTTTCCCCAAACTAATATATATATATAAACCCTAAATCCATAGCAAAATCCAATTAATAGACTTAAGCCAGTTTGTGTTGTATAATCACCCAAATCTAGACTTGCAAGGACAACAATACTTTGACTCAGTAGACGGAAGGGTACCATACCAATGGTTTAGGATGACAATATGCGTTTTGTCGCCATTCAAGACCCTAAAGTTGAGACTAAATCTTATTAATTTTGAAACGAAGAAAATATTATCAAAAATTTTCAACTTTTCAATAATATTTTTTTTTTTTTCTGTAGCTTTAGTCAAGTTCTCATGTGCTGACACTATTGATTTTTCTATGGCTTGCGCTAAATTGAACAATTTTCCACTGCAAAAATGGTTTTTATTGCTGGCAATGTTATCTGTGAATTGGAAAAAGTTCTAAAGGATTTTATACATTTTTCAAACATACGGTGGGTGTTAAAGCGACCAGTATTGATTGATGTTTT
>KK351042.1:173343-185976 GCA_000671755.1 Glossina brevipalpis
GTACCGCCATACTCACTTGATGTAACGTAGTATTGGATTTTTAATTTTTTTTTTTTTGTGAAAATATCTGTAACACTAAGAAAAAAGCTTCAAGAACATCATAAAGCGTATCTAATATTGATTAGTATCCTATTCGGAATCCATCTTAAGGTATCAGTCTGTCTGTCTGTCCATCCAACTGTGTCTGCTTATCTGTGGAATATCTACGAATAACCATATCCCTGATCGCGAAAATTAAAACATCTGGTTGAAATTTAGCAAAAACCTTGATAGTTCTTCCACACACATTGGTTTTGAAAATGGGTCAAATAAATTAACAGGTCTGCCCACAATATAAAATAAGCTGAAAACATCTTTATTTTCTCGCTGGTTTTGTTTACTACTTATAGGCTACACATAAAAAAAAATTTCCATAGAAATAGGAAAAATCTGCCGCACCCAATTGTTGAAATTTTTTTGTTCTTTTTTTAAGACGAAAATGGTGGAGGTAAAAAAATTCGGCACAGCCGAATATAATTTTCTTAATTGTTATATAATATTTATGAAAGATATTTTAAATTACACTCTTCCATGTTGTAATTCAGATCACAAGAAATTGCAAATAAAAAATTGTTAATTCAAAGTCAGAAAGTCAGTCTTTTATTAATAAAATAAATTAAAAATAATAGATTTTTTTTAAGCTTAACTTAAAAGCACTCTTACATGCCTAATTACTGCAATTTTTTTCAAGGTCATCTCTTTCTATATAAAATTAAGAAATTAGTCGACCTTACAGTTTGAGGAGAAAACTAAATTCCCCTCTATACCCATATGTTTATATATATATATATATACACAAGATGCGGTCAATACGGTTTTTTTTCTGCGCGCATCCATTTCTCCGATGCTTTAAATGTCTTCCTATGTTTCCATCAGACGGCCTTGCTGTGCTTTTAGTAAACTTTTCCATCTTTTAATCTCTTCTCTTCTAGCCCTTATGTTCGAAGATTTCTTTATCTGAACGTCTATGAGTTGGTCGGTCTATTGGATCGTTAAACGGACTGGCTTTTACTTCTTAAGGATTATCTTTACGTCAGTTAATCTTTCCATGCTTTAATCTTCTTCTTTCAGTGCCTTCACTATATCGATCGATTTGACTTTTCGTGCCTTGATATCACCTTTTTTTTTGCATATCATAATCATAATCCGTTCTTTTTGTCCATGATCTAGATGTGATATAGTTAAGCGTCTATCAGTTCATTAATTCTTCTCTCATTTCCTACGAATTTCATTCAGCCACTTTTCCATAAGTTACTTTCTCCATTTATTTGCTCGTTTCTTCTCTTCACTCATTTGTCAATTTATCGTCTTTAAGAGACTTTATCTGCATGCCAAATTTTCAATTAGTCTGTCTACCTATATACTGTTATATGTCTCTTTACGTCTAGAATATACAAACTAAGATTGATGGAAGACATGAGAATTGAAGAAAAAAAAAAGGCCAAACCTTTTTTGAATATTCTACCTGACAATTTCAAACCTCAAGCGGTGTACTGCAATTAGGTATACACGTTAAAAAGTCTGGTAATTAGCAAAGAAAAACGATATTCATTTACTTTGCCGGTGAATACTTTAATTCGTTTCGATAAAAATTATTTTTATTTTCTTACTTTTTTTAAGCTTTTTTTTCTGCACAACAGACATTAAATTGTTTTTTTTTTTCATATTCCTTATAAGATAAGAGCAAAAGTGTTTTAAGTGTTTAGAAACATAACAAAACCAAAATTATTATTTTTTTTTTTTTTATAAACAAAAATAATAATAATTTTCTAAAATGCGTTTGTAAATAATGCTTCACCTACAGTAAGCTTCGTTGCCATTGAGATATTAAGATAGATTTAATCGGTATATATAAGATAAGGATATAGAATATGAAAATTTTTTAATTACCATCACCGAATCCTTTAGAAGGATAATAAAAAACTTTTATTATATACATACTGTTTGAATAATTATCCTGTATTGCGGTCGAAACACAATGATTGTTATATAATCGACGATTGTTTAAATTTGTCAGAGACCAAGAAGTTTCATTTGTTCCGGTTACCGATATCGTATGCTGCTGAGGTTGATAGTTAATGTTATTCGGAATCAAATGTTCCGATTTTAATAGAAATTTCTCACCATTCGTATGACAGAGCGTATCAAATTGTGATTTTTGTGGTAAATTTCCAAACGCATAATAATGATGATGATGATGATGATTATGAGTACTATTGTGATGAACGAATGTTGAACAATTATGATTGTGAGATATATCACAACCGTCCGGGAATAAATTACGACACGGATAAATTAAAGTAGCCGACGGCTTTTGCGGTAAATTATTATTGCCGTTAGTATTATTTGGTTCAAAATAATTATCGCATGATAAGGGACTTAAGTGATTATTATTAATTTCGCATAAAGAATTTTCCGATTTTATTGATATACTGGCTGATGTAGAAGTGATATGAGGATTTTGCGTATGCAACACTTGATTATTATTGATTTCGGGTATAATCGTTGATGATGTCGTTGTTGTATCAGGCAATGTAGGCAAAGAATTTACGACAGCCAATGTAGAATTTAAAGGATTGGATGATGGTTCTTGTTTGACCACAATCAAGGAGGCCAAACGATTACGCATTGTTAAGATTCAAAAAAAAAACTTTGCTCAAAAGTAAGTTAAAAACGACAAAAATAAAAAACAAAACAAAAAACAAACAAACAAAAACAACTGGAACATTTAGAAATAAAAAAGTAAAGCGATGATTAAAAGTTGATTAAAAGTGTTAAGTGAAAACTATACACGTATGCGACGAACAAAAAAAAAACGGAAAAGATAAAAACACATTTAAACACATTAAGCGAAAATTATAATTTGTAAACATTCAACACAACAAAAACACTTAATAAACACCTGTGGAAGGTTGAAAAACCCTCAGGCGCGCTCTAAAATTCTGCAGCTCCAGCACGACGATTTTTCTTCTGTGTTTTTTTTTTTTGTTTAGACAGTTGAGCTTAACAAGTTTTGTTTTATGCAAAATACGGCTATGAATGCATTATTTTAACAGTTTATTTTTTTTTTTTTTTTTGGTTTGTTCTTTATTGATTTTAGTTAAGATAGTTTTTCCTCCATCTAAACAAATGCAGAATCTCTCTATTTTTGTTTATTTCTTTTTAATCATAATTTTTTATTTGTTTTGTTTTTGTTAAATGTGCATACAATTGCTTTAAATTTTCTTTTTATGTAAATGTTTTTTCTTTGCATATACACTCACACTTACGCATATATATATATAGCTTTAACGACGTAAGCAAAACGACGTAATAATTAGTACGGTGGTGATGGTGGTTCCGTTGTTGTTTTATTATAGACATTAACACGACACACAGCTCTGTTTATTTTAAGTGTAAACGGTATACATTGTAGGAGGCACAAGGACGTTGTTGTTGTTATTGTTATAATGAAAAGTTGTATAGTAATTCACATAGACAAAATAATGACGAAATCAATTTTTTTTAATAAACAAACAAACAACAACAAGAGAGTTAATATTAAAATTCTTAATTTATTTTTAAATATATTTTATTTATTTTTTTTTACAATATTAAATTTTTAAAAACATTTTCTTATTAAATTCCACATTAAATAACTAATCAATCATACGCACTGTACTTTTTTTAAATTTTATTTTATTTTATTTGTTTTTTAGTCATTAAAAGTGTGTGGAGATATGAAAAACTTATGACCGACCGACCAACTTAGTACAAAAAACAAGTTCTGTCAAACAAGTTATTTAATAATAATAAACCTAATAATAATTAAAAAATGTCTAATTTTTTATTTGTGAAAATTTTAGGTTTAAAGAGTTTTTCCAAAAGATTTTCAAATTTTACGATCCCTTTTAGGTAAGAATAGCAGAATGAAAGAAAAAAACACTCATACGCCTTACGTGAATGTTTAACATAAAAAAGAAAATTTTTTATCAAAGAATTTCATAGTGAAAGTCTTAAGTACAACATATATTTACAAGCATCGCTTTTGATATGTTTTAAAAGACCTTAGGAAAATGAAAGTAAACGTTTTCCCGTTTTTCTAAAACAACTTGTATTACATACACTTCAGCTTTAGCTTTTGTTCTTAACACAAAATACAACACTTATAACATAACACATAGAACACTTATCCGACTCGTTAACCATTCAAGAAAGTGAAAGTTTCCAAAAAAAAAAAAAGTTCTTCCTCTTACAGTGTTTGTTTAAATTTTATTCTTTTCGTTAAATAAATTCCGGTTTTTATATTTAATTTACTTATGTTCTAAGTAATTTCTGTTTGATTTTTCTTAGTTAGTGTTTGTTAGTTTTTTAGAGCGTACTATCTAACGGTAATGTTAACAATGCGGCGTCTGTGACGCGACTGAATTTATCTTTACGGTTACACGCGACTATATTCACCGTTGCTGGTAGACACGGTATTCGGTAATGCTTTGCCAAAACTAATGACGATTTGTTGAGGATGATGGCGAAGATGGTAATGGTGATGGTTTGCTAGCGATGATGGCCCGCTAGCTAAAGCTAGCTGGTAATAATACATTCATAATATAAGGTAGCGCCTCACCTTAGTTATAGCATTTTGCAAATGTGCTTGGCGCATCGATTTGATACAGACACACTAGAGGAGAGCTTTTGATTTCGTTTCGTTTGTATACAAAAATAGCAGCAACAATAACAATATATGTATATTTCTCTATATATGTACAAACATATGTATAAACCAAAACAATAATAAAGAAGCAGCTAAACTAACAAAAAAAAAACACTCTCGCTCTCTATGAAAAACAGAAAACAGTATAGCATTAGTATTATGTTTATACACACACACATACATGCATATATAGCGAAATCTATAACACGAACAAATTTAAGCACACGACCCGACCTAACTTATTCGTCTATATGCTCTATACATATGATAAGTAAGTTTGCTTGTATGTGTTTTTGTCTTTAAAACTATTACGTCATACTTGTAGCCATCATAAAATATCAATACCATCATCACTGTCCTAACTCTTGTCCTCTACCTCCTCTAACGTTATTCAGTCGAAAGCTTTTTTGACTCATACGAGAGTTGACAAGTGAGCTGTTTAAAAATAAACAAAATAAGAAAAAAATCGATGACGTTGTCATATGCTTGCATTTTAAGCGCCTGCGCCTTAACAAGAGGGCCAATCTATACCATACCATGCAAGCAGAACCCACTTTATCCTCTATATGATGGCTGCATAAGTCGCCTGTTTGTATATTTATGTACGTGCATTTGTATTTGATTTAACAAAAGAGAACCTGCAATTATTTGCGTCATAGAAAAGCTTTATGCAATTTCCAAAAAAAAAAAAAAGAAAAAACAAAAGAGAACCTGCAATTATTTGCGTCATAGAAAAGCTTTATGCAATTTCCAAAAAAAAAAAAAATAGAAAAAAGAAAAAGGAAAAAACGAAAAAGTGATTTAGCAATAAAAACCAATAACAGTAAGCGTTTTGCCACAATAACACACAATAACTGTGAAAACAAACAGCTAAGCACATACATGTGCTTGCTTACCAATGAATATACGTTGAAATGTATGTATATAAATTAAACTACTCTCTCTCTTTCTCTCTATTTCTCTCTCTTTCCTACTCTCTCTTTATTTCTCTTCCATTTAAAATGAGAGTAAATTTTTTTTTCATATTATTGTTGTTGTTAAACTTCTTACATTTCACTCGCTAACAAATAATCGAGAGTTAAATATAACGGTTATTTTTTTTTTGTGTTGTATTGTGTATAATCTTATGTACACACTTATAAAGTAAAGCGAGGGTGTGAGAAAATTTATTTATACACTCTTTATAATGATTACTGGTTTTCTGTTACTAATGTGTGTTTTTCGTTTGTTTTTGTTTTCTTTATTTTTGTTTTGTTTTTATAACATTTCTACTTGATGGTGTACCTACCTGTCACACATTTTATACACTCATGTAGACGAACACGCACACAAACGTATGGTTTAATTGAAAAAGAGTAATTTGAATATTAGTATGAGTAACAAAAGTTAACAAATCGTTTATTATTTTATATATAAGCATATATATGCATGTGTATACATAGATATGCATGTATTTAATGCTCTGATGAACCAATGAAGTTATTTTAGAGATATGTAAAAATGAAAATTAACTCCCACCTCTTTATGTTAGTTATTACTTTTTTTTATTGTTGCTATTTTTTTTCTTTCATATTATATATGTACTCGTGCTGCTTATTATTATTGTTATTTCTGTTAAAAGATTTAAATTGTCGACAATTAATGTTTTGTTTGCCCTTTTAATGGAAAAGAAAATAAAAAGAAAATTTTATTTTAAATAAAATTTATTGCTCGATTTATGTAGAACCTTTTGCGATTTTTATATGCACCTTTGTTAGGTAGAGTCAAAGGTGATTTCATGTCTTCAGTGCAAGCCTTTTTAAACTGTGGTTTTATATAAAATTTACTAAATAGTTTCTTCAAGAACAAGTGACGCTTTAATATATTTAATTACAAAAAAAAAAAAAAAGAAAAAAACAAATTTTTAATTTGAGTGGAAAAATATCGTTGACAACTACCGTCTAGAAACACTAATACTTATCCTTAAAAAAAAAAAAAACAAAATTTTAATATAACTTAATTTCTTGCACAACTACCGCACTTGTTAATTTAATGTCAAGCATCAACGCCTAAATCTTTAATGGTAATCCATTAAATTTTAATAACAAAATATTTCCAAATAATTGTAAATGTTTCGAAACTATTTATTATCTACTAATCGATTGATGCTTGGTTAACTAAATGAAGATCCGAATTGATTACAATTGCGATCTAATTAATTAACAAGTCAAGTCAAGTAAAGTGTTTTTTGAGTCTCAAAACCGCGTAGCGATGTATGCCGACAAACATTTCTTTATAAAAACAATTCGAAATCAAACTTCTTTAACTTCCACATATTTAAATATGAAACCGGACTTATTGAAGAATGCTCTTTTGCCCGATTGTTGGGTACGCCTCCTCAGACGATTTCGTAGTGCTTGTGGAGTCCTATATAAGAACATCCTCTAATCAGATGAAAATTCTGGACACACGCAGCGAATATTTATTCTGGAACCTCGCGAATAGCGGAAACTCTTATAAGAGGAATTGTTGCACTGCATAACGGACATCGGCTGTCCTTCACTGAAAAATAGTCTCGTGTTTAGGTGCACACTACAGTGAAGGTCAAAAGAGCAGGCATTCACATAAAACCCAAGCCGAAATTTGTTGTATGAAAATGTGATAAGAGACTATTTTATTCGTGGTATTGCTTATCGGTAGCTATATATTTAACCAATTTTTTGTGGGTGGTATGTGAAAAAAAAGGTTGCTCACCTAAGGCAAGCCCTTTCATCGAGACATTTTTATACATTTGTTTAAGATCGAATAAGGTTTAATCAGAAGGGCTCAACATTGGCAAATAAGTCCTACTTTCGAACTGGGTGGTTCCAACGAATCGAATACCGGTTTTTACATGGACAGATGAACGCATCTCATTTAAATAAATGCCATTTAATTTTTATGTTTGTATTCTGTTGCTTTTTTGATGTGCGAATGATTCAAAAGGATCAATTGTTGTTCTTAGCCCATTAGGTTTTATATAACAAACCACTCCTTTTTGACGCCACCAAAGATGGTGCATAGCCTTTCCGACAAAGCGATTCGGCCTTGAAGTCAATTTGAATGGTATGCCTGGGTCTACCTATAAGTTTTTGTGTTTGGGAATATCAAAACAAATTCACTTTTCATCCTCATCTTTATATCTTTTTTTATTGTTCGAGTAAAAAATTAATGTTCCTTATCTGGCACAATGGTTGACATGTTCAGCGCCATTATGAACTATGCTGTTGTGTGTATTATTCTAAATGAAAAATATTTATCGGATATCAAACAAAGAAAATAGCGCCAACGACGCAGTTTGGTGACAAGTATATTGACACCTATTCCTGTCTATGGGCAAATTCTCTTTGCGAAATCATAGGCTCTTTGCTTCGATGTTAAAATCGATGTCAGCCTACATAAGTGAAAATCAATTTTTTTTATGTGCAAATGAAGTCGAACGCTCGAAAGATAGCTATATTTATTGTTCTTCATTCTATACCCACCAATAACATCCAGACGGCTTAAGAACTTTTTATCAACGTCCATCTAATTATTTTATGGTCGTCACTATATTCCATATTTATATATAAACATAATGCATTGAGTTATTCTAGATATCAAACTTGAAAAATGTTAATCTACATACAAAAGCAGCACCTGCAACAATTTAGCGACCAAAACCCTTGACGTACTAATTATTTTCTATTCCACATATGCATGACTTAGTTGCATTTATATTCACTCTTAAGACTTGAACTCATTTCCTGTAATTAACAGAGAGCCAAAACTAGGTTAATTGTTCAAAACTAGATTTAGGATTAAACGGGAAAAAATTATTTTAAAAACTTTTACGATCGTACTACATATAGGTGTATAAAGAAACAAGGAAGTTGGCGAGAAATCCAAAAAGATGCGAAAATTATTTTATATCTAGTTTCCGCAGTTAATGTGTTATTTTGAGATTGTTTAGTGAGGCTTTTAATTTCTAAAAGTATCTGAATCGGAAATAAAAGGACTTCTAAACGTAACGCTGTTGAATTATTATTTATTTAATGTCGTACATGTAAAGCAAAATACATCCTACCAAACGGTATTTATTGTTTAATACTCGAAAAATTTCAAAGTACCGTCTGTACTACCATTCAATAGGTTTGAATATAATTAATAGTCAAGGACGCCAGCATTGTATATACGATGCGAGTGGTACGCGTTAAAAATTAAAAAATTGAATAAATAAACGAGACAAATATAAATTTAGCTTGCAACGAACTTCGAATACTCTCATAGTAAATATTAACGTCTGAATCTCGACAGCAAATAATAAATTTCCCGGAGAATGAATAAGATCTGTTTGGATTTATTCTTTTAATAAAAAATATTATTTAATAAATTTTTCTTTCTTGTTAACAATAAGTCAAATTCTTTCCTATTTAATATTTATTAAGTAAAAAACTTACTTCTTTGGAAAAAAAAGGAAAGAAATAAAGATACGAAATTTGGTACTACCTCCTGATTGTCATCATTCTTTTTATCTATCACTTATTTGCCAACATATTAATCAGTACATGCTACTGGATTATTTTAAGTTTTGTTAATTCTTTATTGGCACCTGTGCACACATAGTGTTTTTTTTTTCGATGAGAAGCTTTTGTTTTTGTGCAAATACAGTTATCATCGATATTTTTAACAAACAACAAGACAACAAGAACAATGATTTCAATATACTTGTACCGATATTAAGCTGACATTACTGCGCCTAAGAATGGTTCGAAAAGTGACAACATCATATTAACTATACGGGACTTATCTTACGATCTACACAGGCTGCATCATATGAACTATACAGGTCTTATCATACGAACTATACTGACCGCGTCATATGAATTACATGTGTCATATCATACAAGATGTGCAAGCCGTATCATACGAACAGCACGGGTCGTATCATATGAACTGTACGGGCCGTGTTATACGAGCTATATACTATGTATATACGAACCGTATCATACAAACTTTACCGCCGTATCGTACAACCTATACAAACCGGAACACATCGTCCGTCACGATCGTATCATATCACTATACAAACTACATCATCTGAAATATATACCACACGAGCGATATTGGCGGTACCGTATGCACTGCTCTGGCCGTATCGTACAAGCTGTACGGGGCGTATCACATGATGTATACGGGCCGTATCATATGAACTATAAGGGGGCGTATTATGCTTCCTTCTTAATTAGTCTTTTAGAGCCAGCAATCTATCTTTCAATATATTTTCAAGTTCAAAGTATAAAAATGATTCCTTCCATTTGACGTTGTAGCTGACATTTTACCTAAGACGCTATCTTAAATGTCCGAACTATAAAAATTATACAAATTATTTATTGCTTTGGAAAACTTGATTTGTTTTTATTCAAATTTTATTTTTGCAAAGCGATTTTGTTTCTGACATAATTAGAAATATATACTAAGAGAAAATTTGTTAAAGAAGGGCATAATACCAAAAAAGTTTGAAATAATTTCCACATTGTATTTGGAATACGATTACTCTTGATACTAGTTCCCTTCAAGTACTGTAATGTTTCTATTGACTTCCATGCCACAATACCGTTCAAAAAATAAGGGGAATTTTCATTTTAAAACACCATAGCTCGACTTTTTTTATTAAGTTGACATAATTGTTACTACTGTTCAAAAAATAAGGGGAATTTTCATTTTAAAGCACACTAGCTTAATATTTTTATTTAGGTTAATATCAATGCTGCTAACATTTAAAAGAAGTTTTATATGATTTGATTTGAAAACTTACAAATTAGAGGATCTGTTCGAAACTATTTACGGCGGACTGTCTCTTTTAAGGGTCAGGTTTTGCAAAAGCATAATATTCGCTTGCGTTGTTAAACTTTCGTATATTAAATCCTTAATACAAATGCATATTTCATTATCAATAATTATGGCTTTTAGATTGTTACGGGTCGTAGAAAGCATTTTTTCAATCATGCAGAACAAAATATTTGGTTTTGAGCAACAAGATGAGAATAGGAACAAGACAGTAGTAAACCGTTCTTTAAAATTGATCGGACTATTTCTATTAATATTTCAATAACATTTATTTGATTTTTGATATTCAATGGATATGTGCTAAGTACGCAATCATTGATGTTATTGAGATTTCCATTAAAGCTCGAGCTTGGGATCATTTCTGATTTGTCTCTAAACATTTCCCTGACATCTTCATAGTCTCATTTGTCCCATGTGAAACAGTTTCATTTAACGAAAGCGGTAGTTGTAAGACCTTAATATGTCTTTAACATTTTCAGTTTGTCTGCATAAATAATTTAATTTTTTAAATAAAATTTCATACAAAATCCTTGTGTAATAAAGTTATTTATTTTAAAAATTCACCGATAACAATTTCCAGTAATTTCCAGTAACGGTGAAAGAAGATAATAAACCAAAAGACATCAAATTTCTGTCAAACGTTCGTAACAATTGTTTAATACAATTCCCTTTACTTTTTGACCGTAGTATTATACTGTAATAAATAAAAATAGAATGCACTGAACAGCTAATATTGGTTTTAATTAGAAGCAGCCATATGAACTTTTCTCGATTATTTGTTTTTCTAAATATAAAAGATCAATTTATTAGTCGGCTAAGAAAAGTTCTTTTGAAATTCAAAACTTATAGAATTTAAGATAAGAACGCTTTTGATAACTTTTGATATTTTTTTTATGAAATGTAGACCACATTATTCCGGATGCAATTAAAATACCCTACAAGCAATTCAATTTAAATTTGATGTAAATCCGTTAATATTGGAAAATAGCGATTGCATACAGTTTATTTTATGTTTATGCTTAAAATTTAAAATAAAAAAATTTTAAAATAAAAACAAAAAGAATTCAAGAAAATATCAAATTTTTATTTTCAGATTTTTTGTAAAATTGAAATTATATGTTCAGCTAGTGCTAATTTTGACCTAACCTCTGTTTGTGAAATAAGCTTGTGATGCAAGGTAACCCGTAACTTACGACTTTCACTTCCTCTAAATAATCAAGTTCGGTCAACTTTTGCGAAACATCCGCAACACATAAAATGCGTTACAGTGATCACGTCCGGAGACCTCACTAAATAATTCAATCGGTAGTAGAGACGTAGGGACGTAATCAATGTGAGTTAATGGCTTATCTTATAACTGCGAATTTGAAGTTCATGCGAACCGCTTCAGTTCACAATTCCAACCATGAAATTAGTGCAGCGGTTTGCCCGGGACATCTTTGTTTAGGAAATACACCCTGATACCTTCATTGTAGTACGCATACAGTCCAAGGTATTTAAGGGCATCACAAACTTGTGGTTCCTGAATCCCATTATTGGTAGACGCAATTTCTCTATTTAAGAAACTAGGGTCCTGTAAAAAGACAAACCAACAGATACGGTTTCACTTTTATAAAAACATTTTACTATGCTCGTAAATTAAAGCCATAAATCTGTAACACCATAATCCTGAAAGCATCTTAAATAGAATAGAAAATTAAACGCATTTCAGTTCGGTTCATTATCGGAATTAACCAGGCCACCAACCACCAACGACTCGAGAAACAGCTATCAATCTATTTTACACGCTTAGTTTCAAACGTGGTAAGAATTTTAAAAATAATTCTACAGCTTGTTTCAAATCGGATATAATTATTTTCAAATATTACTATAAAATATGTTTTCCAACTTATACGACACAAACCTAACATTGTTTTAAAAAGTTACTTGCAAATCGTGTAAAAAGAATCATCGACTTTATAAAAAAAAAAAAGAAAAAGGAGCGTACGAGGTTTGTTCGAAAATATAAATTTTTAAATTTCGTAGGCCACGTATATTCGATTTTGGAATCTTTTTTG
>KK351042.1:186398-200203 GCA_000671755.1 Glossina brevipalpis
ATGCAATATTTTCCAATGTTTCGGGCATGAAATGTGTGGCAGCGAGATTTGGCCCGCCTCTACAGATCGCAAATTTTATTCCTAGAGAAACAAATCAAAAATTCTTTAAAAATATATCTCAAAATCTAATGGGTGTCCTAAAATATATTGAAAAATTTCTTTAAATAAGTTGCGGTCAATTTAAACTTTTTTTTTTTTTTTGGAAGAAATCAGTTTTGAAGATCATACATAGAAACACTATTTTCTCCTTCTTTCGTCTTTCGTCTATAAACTTTTGTAAGACTTTTATGCTTTCACCTATGGAGGACATAACCTAAATGGTTGGCTGCCAAAAGTAAAAAAAAAATTAAAAAAAAAAGCTGAAGTAAATAAAACTCATGTAGAAAAATTCACCCACAGAAACAGATCTAAATGTTCTGCAATAAACCAATCTCTTTGAGAACTAAGTTAAAATTCACATACGCTTTACTTAACACGTTTTCACATTTGTTGCAACTTTTTTGCAGTAACAAGAAATACAACGAAATAATTTGGAGAAATATTTCCAAACCGTTACAAATGACATAATAAAATTAATATATTCATCTCCTCACAATATCTCTGTATCAAGCAATAGATCTTCTCTTTGAATTAGCACAAAATTACGCGAATCATCGTAGAGTAGTGTGACTAAATAAAACACACGACACGATGAACAACAGCAAGAAAGCGCAATGTATGTAAAAACCGGTAAAAACAAAAAAACAAAAATTCGCGCAATACTCAGATCGTGTTTTGTTTTTGTTTTCTTACAATTACTCTCCGATTTGTTTCGCTTTTGGAAAAACATCAAACGATAGTGAGAGTAATTCTCACACAAAACTTTAGCAAAGCATCGCCGACATCATCATCATCATCATCATCATCGTCATTATCGTCATTATTAGCAACTGGCAAGATTAGTTGAATTATTTCGTCGTATGATTCGTTGTTCACGTGTTGAATCGTTTTTGGTTTCGTTTGTCACTCTCTTCGTGTGAGATATGTTTCGGTTTTGTAGCTATTTTTAGTTGCAATGCTCAAGTCAGGTTCAAGACACGACTTCTAACTGTTTCAGGCGTACATATAGTAATGTTTATACAATTCGTTTAACTGTATGTGTGTGTGTATTTGTTTTCTTATCTGTTTGTATGTATGTATGTTTGCTAATATATCGGCGTAAATTTCAAACATTTAGTACAGAGCTAGAGTTGCATATGAGTGGAGGATGAGTGAGTGAGTGAGTGAACAACAATAGAAGAAGTGGAAGAAAAACTCTTCTAAATTTAAGTACGTCTGCGTTTGGAGGGTAAAGAGAACCTCTTTTTTAGAAAAAAAAAAAAAATAAAATATAAATAAATAAATACATGCATGTGTTGTATTGTGTTTATTGTTCGCGTTTAAGTGGATATTAAAGTGGCTCTTCCTTTCGTTGTTGATCATTTGTCTGTAGGTTTGTGTGTTAAGTGAATTTTTTCCCACAGTTACTGTTGCTATTGCTGCTGATTATTTGGACGGGGTGTGCAAGCATTTCGCATAAGAGTCTATTACCGAAAGCTTCATTGTATAGCATGAGGAATTTTGTTGTTGTTATATTGCGGTTAGTAAGTTGGTGGTTAGTTAAGCTGGTTGGCTGATAGCTCAGACAGCAATTGTTGTTCAGTATTCGTTAAGATACAATGCCAGCAAACGATGGGACTTATGGACAGACCAAAGCAGAAAAGAAGAAAACAAAAAAAAACAAAACGAAAAATCACTAGACGTGTGATCAGCTACAGTTCGTATACATTTTAGGCTACATCACTTAATGGCAATGTCGGATAGGTTGGCCATTCGTTTTTCTGTTTCGTTTGTTCGTTAATTCGTATTCGGTAGATTTTGTTTATTTTTGTTGTTGTTATTGTTGTTTTTAGCTAGTTTCGCTAAATAGTAAGTAGATGGGTAGGCAAGTAAGCCGTGGTATACGAGATGCTATGCTATGTTAGTGGATATGTTTTTTGTGTGTTTTTAAATTGACCCCAGTGGTGGCCCCGCTGTGATATCGTTGTTGTTTTACTTTACTAGTGATACTAAGTTTTTCTGTGCATATGTATATATATTTATGTATGTATGTATGTATGTATGTATGTATGTATGTATGTATGTATGTATTTATGTATGTATGTATGTATGGATTTGTATTTGTATTTATGTATGTATATATATACATGTGTGTGTGTGTGTGCGATTGGCTGTACATAAGTACTTGCGTGTATAAGTGTTTGTATTTAGTTAACATGCATGTATATTAAAATGAGTTTGATGCTGCATTTATTTGGTTTGGTTCATGGCATTACGGCTGCGCCTGATGAACACCCCCTGCACAATGTGAACTGCGGCTGCTCAAGCTTAAGGTTTGCATGCCTTGACATGCCAAGCCAAAATATAGTCCCAAAATTGAAACACACACACATATATATATATATATATATATATATATATACATAAATATATAAATACCTACATACGCGCGCATGCTCGTATAGCACTCTAGCACAGAAATTCATAATAACTGCTGCACATGGAGAAGGCTAGGCACTCCTTAATGGAGCGATGATATTCTAAATGCGGTTTTATGTTTCTATTGCATTGTCTTTTACTTTATGGTCGTCATCGTTGTAATTGTTATTGTTGTTGTTATTAGTGTTGAATTTGTTGTTTTTATTGTTGTTGTTGTTGTAATTGTTGTTGTTATTATTATTGCTGCCGCTCTTACTTTAGCAGCGCCAGAAGAATCACAGCCATGAAATGCGGCCAAAACGGAATTTGAATTCGTGCGCCTCGACTTGAAATTGAAACTGGGATCTTTTTCGTTTCAAAAGTTTTTAAGCTGCTTTTCATTCATTCATTCATACGATTTAATAATCGCTGTTGTTTATACTTTGTCGGTACACTCAATATGCATGTAAAAGATTATTAGCTTCAAAATTGTGCCGACTTTTTGTTATTTATTTATTTATTTTTTTTTTCTTTTTTGGTTTTTCATTGCTTTGCTTTTCGGTCGATACGACCGAAGTTAGTGTTTGTTTTCTGTCGCTTTGCAATCGCGTAGCAAATTAACTAAATTTTATTTTCCTTTGGTTTTTTTTTTTCGATTTTTAGTATTTTAGATTCTTTCGGTTTTATTTGTGTGGGGTAATTAATGAATATTTTACATATGTGCTCTTAGTTATATACAAAATATATGCTTACGTATATATTTATATGAATATAAAGTCGATTGGCTTCATTCCTTAATTGTAGGTAGTTATGGTAGAATTCGTTAAATAATGAAACAAAATTATTGTCTATTAAGTTTTTAGGCATTTTAAGGCATTACCAACCATATATATATACATATATATATATATGTATACATAAATATATACGCACACATACCTATATACATACATGTAAACAAAGACAACATGCATATTAGAATCGTTATAAAGAGTTCTCATTATTATGGAAATTATTTGTGACCTTTTTGGACAATTTATAGACGCAGATATCATATGATAGTTAATCAAAAGTAATTCCGCAAAAATTCAATTAATTATTGTAATGATGATAAATGATTAAAATGATTACTGCTTGAAGAGATAATTGCAATAACACTGCTGGTCTTTAGCGCCATTTGTTAATCTTATTAGAAAATATAATAAAGAAATTATTTATAAATATTTAAAATGATATTAAGGATAAAATAACTCACTCTTAAAATAAACTCTTTAAATTAAATTAACTTTTTTGCTTATAAGATTTTTTTTAAGCATTTCCTTAAATGTCCTTTGGTTTGTACTACGATTTTTGAATATTTTATTAAATATGTGATAACTCTTTCTCATATGTGGATGTAAGGACTAAGAAATGGTTTGACAGTTTTTTTAGATGTCACCGGTTCGTTCCGGAAGTTCGATTGATATTAATATTGATCGCAAATAATAGGTGTGAATGTTGCTTTAAAATTTTTATACACTTTTTATACACTTATTTTATATAATTTTAGTAATTCAATACCACAGATATAGTTAATAATTGTTTCTTATAATTTGTAATTATAATTTCTGTTTTATAGTTAAGTTTTAATCACTTGCAATTTATCCAGAGTAAATCTTGATTTTCATTGAAGCTCTCTCTTATTATATGTGTCAAATTATTTATTTAGCTTGTAACTTATTAACTTCAGTCTATCGATTTATTCATTTTACTGCGGCGTCATTCAACACTGGCGCCGTTGTTGATTGTCTTCACAAAAACGGATTCTTACGAATTATTTTTACTTTATTCGAGAACTTTTTCTGTATTTTTTTAAATAAATGAAATTCCTGATAAAAGCACTGAGAGCAGAAATGTACCGAGTCCTCACCTCTGCGTACCCACACTAGGCAACGTAGCTGTGGCTGGGGTCTCACCCTTTTACAGAAGTAGTTTAGTCTTTGACACTTATTCGTACTTAGGGTGAAATCGTGCGAAACAGTTATGGGTTAAAAAAGTTTAAAGTTTTGCTATCGATGCCCGGTAATGGATTCTCGAGAATTGTAGGAGTAAGGTTGTCGGGGAATACCATTTTTATTTTACCATAATAAGGATGTGTTTTCTCTAGGCTCTTTAGTGTAGAGGGACTAAATAAATGCTACATTACGAATTTGTTTTGGTCCATCGAAACAGTTTATGAATATTGCATACTTAGCTGTGGAGTTGTACCGACGACTTTCCAAGTACGTTTAATCCGAACTATGAGATAGTAGAAAGAATCTTCCGGAATGTATAACATATCCAAACATTCAAATAAATGCATGGGTATTAGATCGCCCAAAAGAGATCGCAACTTTTAAGACTTAGCCGCTTAATAAACTACTTGGATTATGCTTTCTACCGAATCGGTGGGTACTGCCCCTTGAGGATTAACGCGGTGATTGTGTAATCCTAGATTGGAAAATCGTCTCACCAGACAAAAACTCTGGACTATAACTAACGAATATTTATTCTGAAATCTCAGTGGAGCCCCCTTTAATGGGAATTGTTGCACTGTTTAGGGGATACCAGATTTCGTTCGCTGAGTAATAGTCCGGTGCTTAGATGCACCATGGGGTCAAACTTTCAAAGTAGATACCCAGGTAAGACCAGGAAGCAGGAAATTTTCTTTCATTACACTTCACCCTACCACGAGTTATTTTTTTTGGACCGTCTTATCCAAGCGGAAATCTACCACCGCAACGGAAGTTGTGTAGTTCTTATACAGGTCAGCTAGATTGATGATGCCAATCGAAAAAATCATCAATTTCCGAACAGTTGATTTCGAATACTATGTCATCTTAATACTAAAACTTTAGATAATTGTACCATAGATAAAACATCATATAGAGTGCTTACAAATCTAGAACCTATCTCTGACGACTTCGGGTAACTTCTACCAGATATTTTATAAACACAATGACTTGCAGGACGCTTCATTCGAATCGTCCGCTTTAAGCACTGTAGTTGTTGACGGTAGAGAAAGGAATCAATTGCCTGGCCGGGTTGGAACAATTCACGATGCACAATATTCTTCCATGCATAGCAAACACAAAGTACTAAATTTCCGGCCGTCAATTCCGACGTTGCCATCGATTGTGCAACTTTATCCATCTTAAACCACAACTATTTTCCCGCCTTATTGTCGGATGTCACTCATTTCTTATCGGCCGTTTACATTCTTTTCAAGAATGGTTCGAATTCCTTTCAATTTCATTAGTGATTCGCTGAAGAAAATTTGGTCCATAATCATTTCATTGTTTGTTCATATGTTATCCACAGGTGGAATTAACAAATCTCGTAAGTCTTTGGTTCTCTTAATTCTTCTTCGTTTTAATTATCTATGATTTATTAGTTTCCTTATATGCTAGTGATAAGATTAATAGAGATATGCAATTCCAAAGCCATTTAAAAATTTGTATTTTAGCTCACCCTTTTGTCCCTGCTAAATGATAATTGTGAGGGCATCCTCATACATACTAGTTCGAGTCTTTGCTAAAATAATTGTTAATTGAGCGACATTGGAAAATGAACAACAACAAAATTGAATATAAATAAAAAATACAAACCTATAAAGAAAAAAAACAAAATCGTTCCTTATGTTATAAAGATAGAAATATTAAAAAATATGTACTGTCATTATATATCACCAAAAATGTGCTGCCACTACGTTGCAGTTTTATTCATTTTAACGCGAAACAATGGGAAGTCAGCTTACCTTTTATCAAAGACAAAAATCTCGGCTACGCACAATGGGCTACGCACAATGGGCTACTTTTATGCTAATAAAACTTTTTCTTAATATTTTTCAATTCAATTAACATATTTAATGATAATCTTCTAAATTTTTTCTAAAGTTTCGATCGATTAGCATCAAATCTAATCAACTAATATGCGTGAACAAAATCCAAAAATTGTCATTTATACTTGTAGGCTTAGTGTTAATAATATTCAAGTATTTAATTGCTCTCATCAATCTTGTTTGCTTTTATTAGACTGTATTTAGTATTGTGCTTAGCTGCATTAGTTTGAAGTCTTTGCTTTTGAAGGTAATAACAACGCCAAGAAAATTAAAAGGGAACAAAAACACTTATCGAAGGGAGTTCTATTTGTATGCGTTCGACTTAAAGGCAGAAAGACAAGGTACGCGATGTGTTCGAAAAAAGTCTACATTTTATTTTTCTCAAAAAGTGTTTATTTATTTGTTTTAATATCTATTTTGTTCCCTTTAAAGTAATTCCCTTTAGATATAATATACATGTGTGTCCATTCTTCGAAGAAATTTTGATATATTCTTTTTCCTATTGTCTTGACTTGTTTAGGCGATTCGCTCTTTATCGTTCGAAAACTACTTCCTTTAATAGGTCTTTTGAGTGTGGAGAACAAAAAAAGTCACAGGAGGCCAAATCTGCAGAATATGGTGTAAGCAATGATGGTAATTTAATCATTTCGGGACAAACTTTGCTGCCACATGTTTCATACCCAAAACAATCGCAAAAAATTACATGGCGGAAGACAAGCGATACACTCTTATCCCTAGCAGCTTTTCTAATAGTTGTTCGACAATTCTAGGTTTTCATCGACTTATTGATTATTGACGTGCTGTGGCGTCCAAGGTGGGCACTGGCTTTCTGTGAAGTGCTGGTATCAGTTAAAAACTTTTTTTTTTTTTGCTCAAAGCAAACCCACCAAATGCCAGAGTGAACATTTTAAATGAGTCAAAATACTTTTTCACAATAAAATGTAATAAGCATTCTTGGACCCATTTTTTTCGACAGCAAAAAGGTTATTTCTGTCAAAAATAAAGTAAAGGTCCAAAATGGCTAATGGATAATGTCTCAACATATTGTTATATCATAAATTGATAGAGTAGGCATGCAGCAAACTTGCTGAAATTTATAAGAGAAAAAGTTATTTCCTTTGGAGTGGCCATTGCAGTGACCATAAAAGGGCACATTTGCTGCTGTCGATGAAAACAAAACTTGACAAGAATTCCCACGAAATCTGTCAGGTAATGGAATTAATGAAACTATGTCGGGAAATCCAGCAGCAAGGGATTATCAGGTCTACTAGAATGGAATACAACGTTCGTGATGTTCGTAAGGTTTATCAGTCCGGGATTTTGCTTAAGATAAATTAATTGTACGTCGATAGTTGCACATTGTAATAATTGTAATTAGTGAGTTGTGTGCTGAAAGTAGATTAATGACATTCGACGAAAAAAAGAATTAAAGAAAGAGAGAGAAAGAAAAGTAAAAAAGAAAGATCTAAGAAATACTTCTTACATCTTGTTTTTAGATAAATTTTGATACTTTAATAACCGTAAGCCGTAAATATTATTTAAAAAAATTATAATAAATTATATCGAAATGCGTTCGCAACTCCGAATGAGTTGTTAAGAGGAGTCTCTAGCAAATTAGTACCATTGACTTCAAATCCCACTAAGCTAGTGTTTTTCATAACCAATAGATTAAAATAATAAATACACCTACGAGTCGATACCGTATGTTGCTAGTACTCTCAATACACATATCTAGTCAAAGAATGAAATTCATTAATCTAGAATATAATAATAATAATAATAATAATATATCAAAATGCTATATATATCGGCTTTAAAGAGTACATAATAGGCTTAAGGTTAATAATCCTTCAAAAATGTATTATACTAAGAGAAGTATAGTTTACATGTAGATATATTAAAAAAGCATTCTCTACACAATAGCAAATAATTACTAGTGATGACGTAAACAATTGATAACAAATGCAATTATTGCGTGGCGATATGTGTAATTTACAATGAAATCTAATTGATTACCTGTTAAAAACTGTATAAATAATTAATGTCTATTTTTCCACCCAATGGATACAATCAATGCATGGACATATATATTTTCTGCAAGCTATGACGCAGAGAAGAACACCTGGTCGGTCAATCAACCAAAAAAGGAGAAAAATTAAAAGAAAAAAAAAAAAAAGAAGAAAATCCAAAATTGATTAAAGTTTAATTGTTGATCCACAGGTCAGTAGTCACATAAAAAGTAACTCTAATAAAATAAATGAAAAAAAAAAAACTAAATACATTTTATAGTAATAGATGACGTCTTTAATATTAAGCCAATTATAGTTAAGCAATTTTAAGCTCAAATGGATTAAGTTAATCAATAAAAATGTCACAAAATTGTCATGATTGCGTAATCTAATAACACTTCTCTTGCGCTTTTTGGCGAGAAGAAAGAGTCAGTCAGTGCATTGCAATGCTTATGATTTACATTTTATTGTATACAAACAAATATCGATATGACGGTAAGTAAGTAAGTAAGTTTAACTTCAACATTGCTTTGGTTCTTCAAGGTCAGATTGGCTGGTTAGTTGGTTGATTGGTTTGTTGGTTGGTTGGTTGGTTGGTTGGTTAGTTCGTTCAATGATTGCTAAAACGAGCTATAAAAGCCTTAAAGAATAAAAAGAATTTGGAGTAAAGAGTGAAAATAGCGGCAAATAAAGATACCGGTAAATATAACATTTTTTGTATGAGTGTGTCAAGTGCATATAGCAATGACACCACTACCAACCATGCGATGGTGGTAGTAAAAAAGGATAGTATTTGGTAATAGCTAAGCTGACTGACTTAACTGTTATTACGTAGCAAGAATACAAAGTTATTTTCACTTTTTTGTTTTTCTGTTTTCTCACTCCATTTTTCCTTAGGTCTCTTTCACTCAAACTCTCTTTCTTTCCTCCTTTCTTTTTTTCTATATAGTTATGTGTGTGATAGTTTTATTTTAAACCTAGAACTTCAACTAGTTTGAATATTTTAATTGCTTTAGTTCAAGGTTGTCTGCATAAGGTATAATAAAACTGCACCGCCATACATTTAACCGCATATTTAAACTAAAAAATCAATATCTTAACGAAATGTAATGAAATTCCCATCACTTGGTTACCTAATCTAATGATAATATCTTCAGTTTTTTTTTTTTTTTTTTTTTGTATTAAAATAAAAAACAAAAAAACAAAAAAAAAACATTAATGTTATGACCTATTCTAATATTGCGATGTTCAATCCCTTTTATTATATAATTTTGATGCCAATCATTTCATAATTTCTTCAATTTTCCCTTTTATTCCTTGTATTGTAATGATTTTTCTTATTTTTTTCTTCTTTTTATTTTTTTATAAATATATGTTGCAATATTTGTCATAATTTGTTGTTGTTAGTTTTGTTGCCTAATTTTCAAGTAAAATTATCTATTGTTTTATTGGC
The DNA here is from genome assembly GCA_000671755.1 of Glossina brevipalpis. NCBI lineage: Eukaryota > Metazoa > Arthropoda > Insecta > Diptera > Glossinidae > Glossina > Glossina brevipalpis. Next base: position 196,216 of record KK351042.1, read on the forward strand.
ATGAAAATAATTTCATTTTTGTTGTTGTTATTATTGTTATTATTATAAACAAAAGTAAGTGAGAATATTTAATTCGCCTTAAAGCGAATTTCATGCACCCACCAAAGTCCGATTTCTTAATTTATTATTATTAATTGAGAATATATATGAGTCAATCGATCGAGAAAATTTTATCTCTCATAAATATTTGTATCAAACATCCGATTTAAATGCTTTGAATAGTAATTATTTAATATTTTTGCTTGTCTCACTTTCTTTCTTTGCTTGTCTCACTTTCTTCTATTTTCTAATCTTGTTTTTTAGCGAGACCTATGATCAATTGACGATAGTTTGAAAAGTTGTTTTTCGAATTTATACTTAACTGCGCTAAATGTTTGCTTACTCTCTTAATTTTTATTGCTAAAGGAAAAAAATAGAAATGACAGAAAGACGGACAAGTATATAGATTAGATAGAGCATTGCGAAATCTATTCATAAGTGAACAATAAAACTTCAAAAGATGAGTTTTGAAAATTTCGAGGTTCAAATCTCATTGCCGTAGAGTTTTTTTCATAAAATGAAAAAAAAAAAAAACACCAACGAGCCCATAGCCTAAGATGCTAATGCTCTCATTTCTCTAGTCTAAGGATTAGGTCCATTGGACTTGAGTATAATAATAATAATAAAATTTTGATTTTTTTTTTGGTCACCATGATTGCGTTGTTGTTGTTGTTACTGTAACTGTAATTTGTAAGTTTCCATCTTAATTGTTCTAGTAGCACTATGATTACAAATTCTTAATGGGCGAAGCATAATATATCCTCTTTCGAGTTTGAACTCTAAGTATAGACTTAACTGTACAGATTTAAGTGTGATAGATTTAACTATATATAAACTTAAGTATATATACTATATGGACTATATAGGCTATAAGTATCTAACGATATCAAGTCTTACAAATATCAAGATTTCGAAGAGAAAAGACGCGTCCATAAACGCACGGACGAATGGACGAACTGACGAACAAAACAATGGACGAGCAGATGTCAAAATTCGAAAAACAAGAGAGAGTTATACAAGCAAACGCATGAGCTGACAAATAAATTGGACAAAACAGATGACCAGATCGATGAACGAACAGACGAGAAACTTCGAAAAGACGAGAAACTTCGAAAAGACGAGAAACTTCAAAAAAACAAGAAAAAAAACAAACAAGCAAGTGGATAAACTGAAGATAAAATAGATGAAGAGTCACTACTAAAAGCGCGTGTTCAGTCAAACGATTATTGGTCGAATGGTTACGTATTGGATGTTCCTAAATTTCGAACAAGGGCTGACTCTCTAAACTTTATGTTATGTTGTCCTTTAAATCATACATTACGTAAAACAATTTTGCATCATCTACTCCTAGGAAATAATTAAATACTACAAAAATAATAAACGTATCCTGTCTTAAGTAGTTCAAGAAAGCATACCAGCGGACTTGAACGAACACCTATGAGATACAAATAGCTTCATTTATCGATTCATTAATAACAACCTGAAACAATATCAATAAGATTTTTAATTTTAATTTAACATAAGTGTGGGTTCTTCATGTCCTATATCATATTATTTGCATTGAAATCAACATATAAAGGAAATATATATTTGGCGCATTGTATAATACTATAAATGAACTGACAGATGGACGGAGAGATAGAGAGACAAAATGAAGTGACGAGAAACAAGTGTATTTATATATTGTGTTATAAATGAAGTGGCAGACGGACAGAAGGATAGAGAGACAGAAATATTTATATATTGTACTATAAACGAGGTGACACAGACGGACGGAAGGATGGAGAGAGAGATATATTTATGAATTCCACTATGAATGAATTAATAGAGGAACGGAAGGAATGAGAGACAGATATATTTATATATTGTACTATAAATGAAGTACAGACGGACGGAAGAATAAAGACGGACAGAAGGAAAGAGAGACAGATGTATTTATATATTGTATTATAAATAAAGTGGTGGACGGATGGAAGGATAGAGAGACAGATATATTTATGAATTGCACTATGAATGAATTAACAGAGGAACGGAAGGATAGAGAGGCAGAAATATTTATATATTATACTATAAACGAGGTGACACAGACGGACGGACGGATGGAAAGTAAGATATGTTTATAAATTGTACTATAAATGAATTGACAGACTGACGGAAGGATAGAGAGACAGATAAGCAAGCTTACAAGTAAATACACGAGTAGACATGAGTAGACGAACGAGCGACTAAACGGATAGTGAACTGACCGACGAACATATATGCACGAATAAACAAACGATCATACAGACTGATGGAAGGAAAAAATGAAAGTTGAGTTACGACATTAGCCAGAAAAATATGAAAACTTAAATGTTACAAACCAAAGGGTTAAACTAATACTCATTCGTCCTTCGATGGTCGGTATAAAAATATATTAACAGTAATAGTGGTGCCGTGGGCTTTTTTTCTTTTTGTTTGTAGGTCTATCGTACGAAACAGTTTTTCATTTTTTTCGTTGCCTTTAATAGTTTTTCTGTTGGTGCATTTTGTTTTGGTCATAGTTCGATATCGAATTACTAAAATTAAATTTTGTACACAAATGAACATAGAAGTGGAAGACAAGTGTTGGATTTTGAATGCTTTTGGTAACACTAACCAAAAACACGACACATTTATGTACTGTTATACACCTTTACTTACACATAAGTAATTTTTAGCCTTTAACCTACAGGTGAATTTATTGTTTCACGTTTCTTATAACGCTGCACATACATGCTTAGTTAAATTTATTTTTATTTTTTCTTTCTTGTACTATTATTAAATAGGTAAAGAAAAAATACATTTGCTTTAGAACGAATCTTAAATACTCATCATCTAAGAGTTCGAGAAGAGATTTAAACTTTATTAAGGTTCATAGAATCCATACTCAATGTATCCCTATAATTAATAGAAACAAAACAACAAAAATAGTAAATAAAATAATTTATTTATAATTATACATGAAATTAAACATTTTTAATTAAACATTTCTTAGCAAGTTTGTAAGAGACTTTCTCTTGGATTTTGCTCACCATTACTGAACATATTCAGCTTCATGTGGGATGTTGTGTACAACTTCAGTTTTTTTACAAACGGACTTGCTTCGGGACTCAAATTTTTTTTCTCCATCATGTTTTAAAAAGATTAACAATAATCTCAAAAAATATAAAAAATTGTCACAATATTCGTGATATAGTTCATAGACCTTTTACTCCTCATGTCTGTGATTTTTCAAACAAAAAAAAAAGGTCAAAACTTTATAGGCTGGCAAACTCGATCATTCAATATCTTACAACACTTTGCCTAATATAATTCTTCATCTACTTTCGCCAAAAAGTTCTACGTGATGTACCTTTTTCCCACGTAAAGGCAAACTTTTCATGGGAGCCTTTATAGTAAAGAGGGCCTAAAGCGTGACCTGAAGTGATCCAGATTTAAGTTTTCTGTTAAAAATCTTGTTATTCCTCTACTACTACTTCTGCCACAAAGTGGTAAGAACTAGATTGTTGCTGGTAAGGACTTACTTTTCCTAAAACTGCTTGCACGTAATGTGATCCAAAAAGTATGTCTATTTTTATATCAAATTATTACTATATAGCAAATATAATACTATAGACCAATTTTAGAAACAAAATATTAAAACTTAGTGCTTTTTGTCATATAATTACTTACTTTTACTGAGAACACTTATATGTGGCGGAGTGCCCGAAAAATAGACCTAATTGGTCCAAATCTGGTGCAATTCATTTTTATGTCAAATTATTAATAGGGACTCACTTGCACTAAAAGATTTTAAAAATTTGTCACACAAAGGTTTACGTTTCATAGCAACATATAACCTGATCCGATCCAAAAATTGTACCCTAAAATACTAAATGTTACCGATCTTTGTCGAGAGATATTTGGAAATAGTATTTTTTTTTTATATAAA
>KK351042.1:200523-214603 GCA_000671755.1 Glossina brevipalpis
TTTTTTTTCCATTTTTCCGATTTTCAAAAATTATATAGAGGTAGGAAATTCGAATCGATTAATGTTATAAAATTTTGTGTCATTTTTTTCTTTCACGCAAATAGCAACTCTGAAATTTGGCAGCTGTCACTTGTGATTGTTTTGATTATTAAAAATAGAGCGTTACGCAAAAAAAGAACACGTTATAATCGTGGAAACCTATCACAAAAATAAGGAAAATTACGCTGAGATCGATCGTAAACTTCACCGAATTTTCAGTCGAGGAAATGCACCTAACAACCGAACAACAATTCGAAGAATAATCAAAAAAATTTGAAGGAACTACGACGCGCAATTATAAACAATAAGTCCTCTTGGCGACGTACCAGTCGGTCTCTGAAAGATATTTGTTGCTGTAAACGAGAGTGTCGTCGAAAACGTCTCAATCATTTCAATTTTCACGAAATACTACGTACCCAATTTTGGCGAAAGACCTCCAGCTTCACCCATACAAAATTCAGGTTACTCAGGACTTTAAACCAACAGAACATGCAAAGCGCATGAAGTGAAATAACGCACTATTAGTGAGACACCTATTTTAATTATGTCAAGAGGAAAAAGAAACAACCCTAGGAAATATCTATAAATAATAATGCCTTACTAAGTCATATAAACCTTGACGACTAACTATCAAAAATACTGTATTTTTGAGGTGCACCGACATCTTTTTAGCTGAACGAACAGTGTGATATATATATTAAAAGATTTTCTAAATCCATAACTAAATATTACGAATGTTTGACCAAACTTTATATACCTCTGTCTTCTTCTTAAGGCAATTATAAAAATATACTCTGTTACTATATTTACAATGAAATTGGAGAAAAAACCAATTTTTTTTTTTTTTTTGCATATTATTTTTAATCCGCATACGTTACCACATAAAGATGGAGGTATGTTAAGTTTCTGACTTCATTTGTGCCCTCATCTCAGGAACATTAACAAAACCTTTTTAAATTTATTAATATAGGAAAGCACCTGAGCCAATATTTTCATGTTAGAATGTCAGTGCGTTTCGGTTATTGTCTTTTATTCGAAATTCAAAAAAAAATTTGAATTAAAAAAAGCTTATTAAGGCTAAAAGGTAAATTAATCTTTTTTAGAAATTAAATTAGAAATTGTGCACAAACGTTATTCAGAACTAATTAAATATTTGATATGTTTGTGTATTTAGCTACTTTGTCATTAAAAGAATGGGCATCAAAAGATCGCCTTCAAATAAACAGAGTTTTTTCACTCGCGCTTGTATTATTTTTAAAACATTGCTTTTTCAAACATTGATTTTCAAAACATTGCTTAGAAACTATAATTTTTTTTCTTTTAAAACAAGGAAGAAAACTTTCAGATATTCAGAATTATTTATATATATGATATATATGACAAATATATGATACTTCTTTTTTTTATTTTTTTTTTTTATTATAATTATTTGTTATTTAAATAATTTATTTATTTGAAATACTTGTGACTTATTTCCAATCAACAACTAATACCGGGAAAAAAACTTTGAAATTCATATGTTTTTCTCTTAATAACTGCTCTTTTTTTATCGGTTACGGTGTAATAGACAGATTTTACTTGATCTTTTATTTAAATTGTGAGGTTAAATCGAGGAGATTAACTTTTTCAAAGACCGTTTGCCTAATGAACTTACGAACATGACTAAGCCAAGCGGAAATCGGATTGTGATTATATTTTTAGAGCTTTTTAAAGATTATCTTTGGATTTAAAGATTCCAGCAGTAAACGAGAAAGAAGCGCATTTTTCTCAAAATCTTAGATAGATCAAGCATTCTTTTATGATCTTTAAAGAGCATTTTCTTTTTTTTTTTTCTTTGATTTATTGCAAACGCCATGACGAATTTCATATACTCTCGACAATGAATGTCAATTATAAATGTAAACAGTTCATTTCAAACTCTACACATATATGTATATATATATATATATACTTTGCATGTAGGTAGTGTGTATGAAATACATTACTATTAAGTATTTGTACTGACGCCGTAACATTGACGGTTTTAAATTTTATGGGAAACCGTGTTCAAGTACCTTTTCGTGTTTTTTTTTATTTTTTATTTTTATTTCAAATAGTGTTGTAGAACATAATTTATTATTATCTAATTTAATATTTTTTTAAAGAATAAATTACAGAAAACAAACACCTTTAGAGAATGAGTTACATTCTAAACTAAAAGTTATTAAGATTTATGTTAATTTTAATTACTGACTCGCTTTTATATAAATATTAACGTAGAGTTCCGTTCCGTTTGACAGTTATAAATAAATTAATGTATCATTAAACTGTAAATTGATTTAGTATAAAATATTTCATCATTTTAAAGGTGATCATTATCTAAAAGGCTAACTATTTTATTAAAACTGAAAGGGTAAATCCAACTCCGGTAGAGTTGAATACTTTTTTTTTATAAGTACGAAATATTATCGTTTTATTTACTAAAGTGTATCATATAACGTGTGAAAATTCCATTTTTTTTTTCTTTTGCTTTTAACAACAGGGATGTTCTCAACTACTGGTTATACTTTAAAAATATACTTTAACACATTTGGTTTATTGTCAATACCATGGAGCATACAGAAGAAGAAGAATTTTCACGGTTTGAAACCGATGTCTCGATTTTTACGATCGCGAGAATGTTTACTACGAACATAACAACGAAGGACATGTCAAACTGGAACCAGAACTTAATATTGATCAACGAGTATATATACTTTATAGGGTCTCTGAAGATTCCTTCTGCGAAAATAAAAGTATCGCTCTCCTTCGGTGACAAGGGTGACAAAATAAAGGAATAGATTTCAAAATCGCTTCAGATTTCAACATTCGCTTTTTAGAAACGACACACGCGATCAAAAACTAGTCAAATTAAGATTTCTTCGATTACCATCGTGCAATGCGGTATGGATTCGTTCTACTAAGCCAAACTCTTAATCTTATTATATGAAGTTATTCGTCAAAACGATGAACAAATAACTTCCATTTTCTTGCATCAGATTAATTCACCTTGTCGTGATGCTTCAATTCAACACACACAACTAGTGGATATATATATAAAATTTGGCCAAGACAATCCCGGAAACGCTTCCGCATTACCGCGAGATGGGATCTTATGGGTTCTTCCTCACTGAGATTAGGTGTTCGGATGCAGCCTTTACGCGGTTTTATTTCGCAGGATGCCATACAAAAAAGTGGTGCATTTTCACCACTTTCCTTCTGCATCTCTCAGGATGATTTCCACTAGGTTAACCGGTGCAATTTCGCGCTCCAGGGTGTGATAAGTTCGTTTCTCCAAGATTCCCAAACCGGACAGGCAAAAACTGTATGCTCCGCGTCATCGTGTGTACTTTCGTCTATAGCTGTCTATCTGTCTATCTATCTCTATACCTGTGTATCTGTATCTATCAGCAAAATACTGTAGATAAGGTTTTTCCTTACCCAAGCCCTGTCTTAGCACGGAAATTTCGTAAGTGATCCCTGTCGTTTTAATTTACGAGTAGATAGGGCGTGCGAGCTATATCAAAGTACACATGATGATAAGGAACATACAGTTTTCGTCTGTCTGGCTTCGGGGTCTCTAAGAAATACGTTTGCCTTATCTCTGGATGGTGAAATCACACCAGCTTATCTAGTAGCTGTTCTACTGAGAAAGGCTGTACGAAGTAAGCCATCTTTGTGCATGACATTTTCCGAAGCAATATCACACGAAGGCTACATCCGAACCCTTAATCTCTTTCGAAGAAGTGGGATGTGAAACGAGGTTAGTGAAGACCTCCGATTCACAAGTGCCTTCTCGGGGTAACTCGAAAGCGGTTCCGAGTTGGCTTGCCGAAATATCATAGGGCTACTAGTTGGCAGTGCGCTACCACTACGTCCACTAAAAAAGAAAGAAAACTTTATATACGATAGCCCGGATTTATGCTTACCACCAGCTCATTAACTACACAAGCGTAATCTTTGCAGCAAAAATAAGTTCAGAACAGACCTGTTATGGACCGGTCAACAATGCAAGCTCACGTAGATGATAAATAAGAAAATGGGACATCATATCCCCTCGGACAAACAAATAGTGTATTTTTCAATATGCAGAACATTGCGAGAAGCAAGACAATCTCTTATAAGATCACTATAATATGAAAATTTTAAGTTTACTATAGCGGATAATGTGAAGCATTTTGTTAAAATATTTGATTGTCCATCGCGTGTTTAATATTCTCAAAAATTAGGAACAATATATAAGTTTATAATAAGTTAATAAAATATAATGAAATTCAAAGCTTACTATTTAAAAACGCTACAATAAAAGTTTACGCAACTTTCTCTAGATAAGAAAAGAAGGAGAAATAAAATTTACAGAAAGTTTTATTGAAGCAATAAAACTCATGAGATCTTTATTTATATGCATGCTTACGTACTATTGAGACATTTAATTAAACTGTTTTTAATTAAAGGAAAAAAGCCTCGCCCAAAACAATGCGTCTATACAATCACATGACTTCACAAGTCATACATGCACGAACGTAATGGATTTTTAGTTTTTCACCAACAGAGAGAAAAAAAAAAACAATATTTAATTACATATGAAGAAATGTATCGTAGTGCACACAAACATATCGTAATATATGAAACATATAATCCACTGCACACACACATACATTTATATACGATTGACATTGACATTAAACTTGATTCAACTTCAACCATGACTTCATTTTGTTTCTGTTACCATAATAAAAGAGAAAAAAAAAACAACACAAGTCTATAACAGCTACAGCTGGTACGTGTACGTGAAGGCAAGAAACACAAGAAGTCTACCCGAACATATACGCACACATTGCCAATAGTGTAGACGTTTAAGACAAGTAAAATGAAAAAAGTATAACAACATTTTATATTAACAATAATGTTACACTATATCTGCGAATTATTTTTAATGATCTGCAAATATACAGCATTCCCGTTAATAATTGGTAAACTGCAATAAACGATAAATAATGCAACACAACTATTAGTAAAAATTACTTTTTTTATATCAGTTTTAATGCAAAAGGCATATATAAGACAATATGTATAGGTGGACAGATGAATGAACAAACAGATGGTCGGGTGAATACACAAATTGACAAAGAGAGGAATAGCATAAGAGGTAGATTAGTGGGCAGAGGGACCAAAAAGGATAAATGAATCGAAAGGACCTTAGAACAAGCGCACATGTGGTTATGGAAAGGGACAGAACGATTTGATAGGCGGACTAACCGAGGCTCCAGTGTAACAGTAAATCGCCGAACCGATAGTCGAACCCAAGAACAGAACGATAGATGGACGAACGGACTATCCTATGTACCGGTAAATCGTCGAACCGGTAGGCGAACCCAAGAGCGGATTAATAGACGGACGAACTGACATTCCTATGCGGATGTAAATCGTCGAACCGATAGGTGAACACAAGAACGGATCCAGAGACGGACGGACTGTCGGTCCTATGGACCACCGATTAGTGAACGAACAACTGGACAGACAGACGAACCAAGAATAGCCTTAAACAGGGCCAGACGAAGAAACGCAACAACGAATCGATGAATAAGTGCATAATTGGATGAACAACTAGATGAATACACAAACAAAGATTTAACCGACAACACAATAATTAATATTTATATCTTAAGATGAGCATTTCAGAATTGGTAAAAATGGATTGATAAAAAGAGTATAACTTCCATTGTTGAGAAATTTTGCAATGAAAAGAAAGAAGAAGAAAATTGTTGTGTGAAATTATTGCATGATTTTTAATTACTTCGAAATTAAATCAAGCGGCAGAGAAAAGCTGCGAAATAGTTTAAATTTGAACGCATTAATGACGTCATTGGTTAATGCCCATACATGCACTGTTTCTATGAAGTAATCTTTTTATAGATACATAGCAATATACCACAGGATGATACTTACTTGCACCTATCTTTCTCTTACCATATTCACAGTAATATCAAGGACGTCATAAAGGTGATTGAGTAAATTCAGAGAAAATGCTCTTTTTATATGACCGGCTGCCTACACAACAACTGGAAGAAAAAGCTTTCGAAAAAAAAACCCTGCCCACAGTATAACGATAACGAACGTGCGCACTTCATCATCATGTATATATGACGATTTATATTTTGTAGAAATTGTGTGAGAAAATACATAATAATTGCATGAATGAAGAAATGGTCTCATATATACGGCTTTATTGAGTGCATTTAGTTGCTGTTTATGAGTATGCCGGCCGGGGCCGGTATGACTTTACAACTTTATATATATTTAAATAGCGCATGTGTGTTGCAACTGTGTGCTCTTACTTAACCGTACACATTATAACACGTGCTTTCATTACATCGAAAAAATTTGGTATTATTGTTGGGTGAGACGAGTTTGTGTTGATAAACATTTATCCCACAGATGACGTCATTGTTTCTTTATAACAGTCTGGATTATTTTTTGAAAATTTCAACCCATACATGATGTCATTACATATAATCAACAACATTACATTTATACAGTTTGAGATAAAAAATTATGTATCAGGTAAAGAAAGGAAAGTTTTCCACCTTACAACAGCGTCATTATAAATTAAAATCATTTTCAGCGTTACTTTATTCTGGTCAATGAACAATTCTATGATGTCATTAATTAAAGCGATTAGCATCGTATATGAATATTTTATTTTATTTTATTATTAAATATTAAATATTTGCAATAGAGAATATAAAATAGTTGCTTTAAAATAAAACAAAAATAAATAAAAAATTTGTTTTAAATTGTATCTAACGTTAGAAATATTTTCGAGCTAAAAATAAATTTAAATCGGAGCTAATTTCCAAAAACTTGCTCTTGTTTAGAGACTTCTCTAAATGCGATAATTCTATCAGAGAATTAAAATTCAATTAAAATATCTTCCATAAATTGTGATTACTCTTTTAGATATATAGTCGTCTAGGAGCTTTGATTGATTTACTACTAAAAACGGCAACAAAATGGAAAACATATATATGATTTCTCTATTATTGATAGGCGAACCGGCCTATTCAAAATACTCGATTTCAATCTTAGTAGCGAAAAAAGGATTTTAAAAGCACACTCTTTCCGCTAGACTAGTTTTTGAACATCTTCCTTTGCTTGTATTAAGAATTGTCAATACCAGATGGATCTTCGATTATTTAAGTAAATTAACATATTTAGTCTATATATACACCTTATCGAAGGATACCATATACTACAACATCTAGAAATAAAGTCATAAAATACATAAATTTCTTTTTTTGGATTTTGTTACTTTAGCTTCGTCTGCCAGACCGTCCGTCCTCTTACTTTTTGTGTGACGAAAAAATCACAAAAAAGCGTAGAAGATTTGTCGAAAGTAACTTCCTTTCCCTACGGCTTATGAAAGTCTGCGATCTAAAGAATGGGTAGCAGAAGAACATGACAAGCTTTTCTTGGCCGATATATTCTTCATCACTATTAAAAGACAACACAGATCTCAACAGAAAGACCCCACTTTTTAAGTATCGATCTGACATTTAACAACTAATTGGGGTCTTATAATGGCTGGAATTGTTATTGTTAATTGATATTCGTGACAGAGACATAGATTTTCACATTACAGAATTTCAGTTCAGCTACTTGCTTGACCCAAAAATAGATAAGAATTTTTGAAAAGATCTTAGCTTGGCAAAAAGTCGTAACATGATATGATAGTTACATCGCATTGCATTCCATACTATCGCGTACTATGGAACTAACATTGATTAGCATCTGTCTCTTCATAGATATCTATCCAGTTAAGATTCTATCCATTTGATCATCAGTTCATTAGTCCTATATTGATGTCATACGTAAATAGAAAGCTTACGGTTACGCTAAAATATGAGGAAAACTTGAAACTTGGGAGTTAGAAAAATATCGCTATTAGAACATCTGTTCATCCCTCTGTATGTCTACCTGAGAAAGAAACATAAAGCATGAATATTAGAAAACTGTTGACTATCTCTCTATCTGTCGTAGAAAGAAATTTTAAATTTCTATATTAGAAAACTATCGTTAATAGACTCCTTCAGCAACATAATGCTTGCACTAGTCATTTGTAGTTTGTTTTTGCTTTTGTTTTCAATTTATAATTAATTTGTAATCAATATAAAGCCAAACATAAACGTATAAATTGCTGAATGGAGTCCGAGATCCGAGTCCTCTATGGAAAAGAAAAAGCGATCGCGGAAGTATCGGTTTAATCAGGAACAGGCACATGTCCAAGAGCTTAAGGTCTTTGGATTCATTATCAAACAAAAAACAATTTTTTATGTTGGTATTTAAATTGCTATCTTCGATAGAAACTTAACAGTTTATCACAAATATTCGATTCACTTTTTTACTTTTCTAAGGATAAGCATATTGGTTTATAACACTCCTTATAAGATATCAATGCCTTATTAGTATATTTCTAATAATATTTTGAAAATTCTGTATTTTCAAAATTAAGCGAAAAATTAATTCATTTTAAATTAGAGTTGCTATTCGTCTTTATATGAATTTTTCAATCGACACAAAGTATATGACAACTGTTTGCAAGATAGAATGAAGCAAATACAAAAGACCCCTTATGATGTGCAAATTTAAAATCATATTTTTCAATAACCTATCAACTTATCAAGCTCATGGATAATTACACAAACTAAAGAGGCTTTACCTTATTTAGGTGTGGTGATTAGTTGATTTTGTGGCAACTGATCTGATTTTGTCAACATTTTAACTTCATTTAAAATTTTGCTTCGCTTGACATCTCTGCCTATTTTCGAAAGTCACAAAAAAAAGCTTCTGTCTATCGTTTTGATACGATTGAAGAACTAAAACCGAATTGACAAACTCCCATATGTTATTAAATGCACAAGATATTTATTTAAATAGAAAACTGTTATTAGCTTTTGGTCACTGTAGTATTAATACTAATTGTCGACTTTCTGTCGAGAATTAAACGAAAAATTAAAAGAAAAATGACAGCAAAGTTCTGACAGGATAAGATAAAGTAATTTGTAAAGTCCTTCTAGAAAATATTAGGGTGAACAGAACTGTATTTCCCCCACTATTTAAATGGAGAAATCTTATTAGTTTTTAATCACAATAATATTACTACTAATTGTCGACTCTTCGTCGAGAATTAAATGAAAAATTATACAAAAAATGACAGTAATGTTGCAACAAGATATGATAAAGTATTTTTTAAGGTCCTGTTCGGAAATATTAGAGCAATGCTAGACAGAGCTTTGCTTTCCTCACTCCCCTCCCCGCAACTCCACCCCCACCCATCATCGTTAGTAAACATTTTTTCTTCTCATTACCACACGATCACTGATTCATGATCTTCATTTTCTAAATTAAATTTTAAAAAATATATATTTTCTGCTATTCTTCTTTTAATATACATTTAAATTTATTATTATTTTTTTTTTTAATGTTCAAAAGGAGTGAATTTATTACACGAGATGTAACACAGAAGGTGTTGATAATTTTTTTCGTTTTTAAAGAAGAAGAAGAAAAAACATTCTTTTACTTAAAAATCAAGTTTAATAGTTTGTTATTAAAATCATAAAATCTTCGTTAACCTCAACGTATGTGTGTTAACTAGTTTTTTTTTTTTTGTTTTTCTTTTTTTTTTAAATTTTTAATTATTTTTAAAGTATCGTATCCGTGAAAACTTACTGCAATAGTTGAGCGTGTTGCATGTTTACAATCAATAAACACTAAAACCACAAAGTGAATGTGACAAAGAAATAAACAAATAAACAAATGAACAAACAAACAAACAACCAACCGAACAAACAAGCTAACGAACGACCAAACATGGTTTTAATTCCCGTACATCCATCCGTTCATATATATATATATTATTTTTATAATTATTTGCATGAGAATATAACATGTGTATGTGTATGTCGATGTGCATTCAAGAAAAATTCCTAAACCTTTAACATTTGCCATAAAATTGATCGCACACTGCAAACAACTATCGATTTTAGTGCAATGATTTCGAATCATTAGAATTAGAATTAATTGCAGCCGTAATAATGGAAACAAAACAAGTATGCAACTGCAACGAAAACAACAAGAGCAACAACAATAATAACAATAATAGCAACTAAAGCGGTATTAATGTAAAAAGATTCGATAATTTATAGCCTCAATCAAGATAAATCGGTGGACATCAAGTCCGCTAGATTCATAGACATATCGTAAAATAAACGTTACGTTAAAATATGTATTTAAGCATCAGCAGCAGCATCAGTAACATCAGCAGCAGCATCAGCAACAGTGCATCTCCCAACAAGTTCTCACCTGCTGGGCACGAACTAATATTCATATGCATACATATGTATGTATGTATGTATGTATAAGTGTGTGCGAATGTGTTTATGTTGAAATGAAACGAGCGCCATTAAAATAGCGAAATTAAACTCCAACGCCACCAAAACTTTAAATATAATGCTTGATTATATGTAAACTTTTGTGTGTGCGTGTGTGTGTGTGTGTGTGTGTGTGTAAGAAGAGCTTAAGTACAATCGTATTAAAATAATAGCGATACTATTATTAAAAGAGTTTTTATCTAAAACGTTGTCTTTAAAAATGAAAATCTAAATGAATATTAAAATCACATAAGAGCTTGTTAGGATTGACCTCGACCTGTCTGAAGACGAATCTTATTCTTCTTCTTTTTCTTGACTTCTTGCCTTCATGTACTAAGTATGATACAAACAAACATTTGGAGTGGTTCGGGTTATAAACTAACTAAGCTGGTTGACTAGCTCTTAACTACCTAGGTGCCTGGCTGCCTGACTGCCTGGCTGCCTGATTGCCTGACTGCTTGACTGCCTGCTCGCTTGCCTGCCTGCCTGCCTGCTTGCCTCTCTGCCTGCTTCTCTGTCTGCCTCTCCGTCTGCATGGCTGTCTGTCTGCCTCTCTTTCTGCCTCTCCGTCTGCATGACTGTCTGTCTCCCTGCCTGCTTGCCTCTCACCTACCTGGCTGTCTGCCTGCCTGCTTGCCTGTCTGCCTGCCTCTCTGCCTGCCTGGCTGTCTGTCTGCCTGCCTGCTTGCCTGCCTGCCTGCATGCTTGCCTCTCTACCTGCCTGGCTGTCTGTCTGTCTGCTTGCCTGTCTGCCTGCCTGCCTGCTTGCCTCTCTGCCTGCCTGCCTATCTGTCTGCCTGCCTGGTACATTTTATTTGTGTTTATAAATATATGCGGCGTTGAAATGTGAGAAGATTCTTAAAAGTCGCACACATTATTTATAGACATGCAAACAAGCGACAACGATACCACAACATCTACTTAGTATCACAAAGTAATACATTACATATTTATATATAACATATAACAGACACACTGTTGCTTGTTTGAATTCCGATATCGGCCACATGTATGCAAATACATGGCCAACTTGGCCGTGTATCGTAAGTAGCTTTATATATATATATGTTATATGCATTCTTGCATCCATGCATGCTTGAATAACATCATGCACTTATATGTCGTACATTTACTTATAAAAAAAAAAAAAAAGTAAAGTTGTAGTTGTAGCTAAACTGATTTAAATGCATATTTAATTGCAAAGATGTAACTTATTAGATCGGACAGCTATGATAACAATGTTTACGCTTTTACATATGCACACATACTATATAACAGATAAGACTGGTTTAAAAGTAGAATCTTTAGAATACAATTTGATAATTGTCTTAACTGTAAAACGAGTATTATTTGTGTTGTTTATTAAATTTATTTATGTAAATAATCACAATAAATCCTTTAGTAATAAAAATATACGTTTAATTAAAATTATTCTTCAAACGTTTTAAACTATATTGAGAAAATATTATATAATTAGTAAAATTACTACCTATACCCGAACTAAAGAGGAATCTTGAAAATGCATGATCGCTGTAATCGTAATAGAGAAGGCAACTAATCAAGATTAGTTACACATCGAACTTTCAGATGAAAAGAGGTTTGACTCGTACACAAATTACAATCTTCGTTACCTATAGCATTTAAGCATATTAAGTACCTGTAGGGATGTGCCTAAATTTACGCAAGATTTGAATCAAATAGGAAACGGAATTATTTCTTTTTCTTTTAATCCTTTTGTTATTGAATCATAATACACATAAAATAGGGTTATATGTGAAATAGTACATAGGGCAAATAGTTTTCACAGCGTTGCTGGTACATCACCTGTCTTTTAATGAAATTTTTCACGACCATTTTGCATAATTGTGGCTGAATTTCGTTAATGCATCATTTGATCTCCACAAACATAGATCTTTGACTTTAAATAATCTCATAAAAAGAAATCCATGATCTAGAGGGTCAATCAGTTCTGATCACCGAAACAAGAGAGTATATGAGCCGAGAATGTCTCATGGAGTATAATTGAATTATTTCACGCCAAAATTTCAGTTTTTTTTTCAACATTATTGAAAAATGAAAACGCGTTGTTCTCTCGTATAATACTCAATTTTAACTAACCCTAAAGTGTCAGCTGTCAAAATGTTTCTTTTTTTTTATTTGATAGCCAACACTTTACTTTACAAATACTGTGAAATTCAAACTTTGCGTAAATTTTGGAACACCCTATATAAATCGCAGAGGAGATAAAAACAAAAGCCATCTTTTAGAAAACCAATCGATTCAGAATCATTTTTTGAATAGCTTTAAGTGTAATGTCTGTTCATATTTTTACTGTTTTCTTTTTTTGTTCAATTAATGATGAATATTTAATCCATAATATAGTAGAAAATTGGTTTAGAAATTTGAACCACGTAGGCTGTTTTTCTTTTTTTTCTTGTACCTCTCCCCCAGTAAGACTTCTCATGAAAAGTATTTTTGGTATTTTATT
Source organism: Glossina brevipalpis (assembly GCA_000671755.1). Lineage (NCBI taxonomy): Eukaryota > Metazoa > Arthropoda > Insecta > Diptera > Glossinidae > Glossina > Glossina brevipalpis. The sequence goes on from KK351042.1 coordinate 213,499, forward strand.
ATGAAACTAAATGAAGAGTCATATCAAGTTATTTTATAGTGAGAGCCTTGCCCGACTATAATGCTTCGACTTGTTTTGACGTCATTTTCGATAGAGATTACACGTTATAAACATCAATCGATATGTGACAATTAAGAATTTCCGTGACTGTGTTAAAACTTAATGCTATGTTACTGTCAGTATTCGTTAGTATTTGTAACTGTTGTTTCACAATTAGTTAATATTTAATAAATTGTATTGAATGTATGTTATAATAATAAATAAAAAAACAAGTAAGAAAATTAAACACGCTTTGATAACTAAGCCAAATTGCGCAAATTAATACTAACAAAGATGAACAAGTCAGCAGGTGAACATAAATGTAGTTAGATAGACAGACAAGAAGGCCAATCGAAGTAAAAATGACATCCAGATGGACAATGTTCATGGAGATATATATGAAGATATATGGACAGATGAACGGAGTAAAAAATAAACAAAAATTGAATAAAGACATGTTGATGTATACATATACATTATGAGGAACAGATAGCTATCCAATTATGTGGACGGATACAGGTTTTAAGTGGATAGCTACTCATAGAACTAAGCATTAGAGAAACTGTCCAACATCCCCCGCTATAGGAGGCTCAATTATCCTGAGTCCCAACAACAATTATTCGCTGGATATACTCCAGAATTTTACTCTGGTTAAAAGACGGTCCTATCTAAGATTCTACAACCTCTATGATACTCCCCGAGAGCCAACGATCAGGCCAGAAAGCATTCTCCAAGCATTGTATAGAACGACCAATACTTATAAGTTGCAATCTCTCTTTGGCTACCTGACCCCTTCTGGATTTGTTTGAACTTTTGGATAATGCCACTACACACTATACACTAAAGTGCAGGAATATTTTTCAACAAACGATAGTCTGGCCCACTCAAGCTGTGGAACAATCCCAATAATAGGGGACTCTACTATTCTCGAGGTTCCGAAACAAACATGAACTGGCTATAGTCCAGAGGCCGTTCCTACATAGCCACCTGCCGTCAAGCAACAAGGCATTCTCCAAGTTTATTGACGGAAACAACATAGTACAAGGAGCTTCGTCTTTAGGGACCT
>KK351042.1:266372-298674 GCA_000671755.1 Glossina brevipalpis
AAAAAAAAAAAAAAAAAAAATTTATATATTTCTATATATGTTAGTTGTTTGTGCATACAAAAATAAAAACAAAAAATGAACCCAACTGCAACGTGTCTAATCACGCCTTGGAATTGTTTGAATATTTTTTTTTTCTATTGTGGTGCTACGTTTTGGCAAAGACAAGCCTTAAAAATACCTGCAAATATGGTTGACGCTCTTTATTTACGCTAAATCAAACACAGATCATCGCCTCGGAAAAAACAAAGTAAAAACAACAACAAAAACAAAAACAAAAAAGACAAAAACCCCAGAAAATAAAGAAAAAGAATTCTGAACATAAAATCCAGACTTTGCCAATAAATAAACAATTGGAGGGGGCCGTAACCAAAAATCAAACCAAAACCAAGGCAAGCGAGCAGACAAGCAGGCAGGCAGGCAGGCAAGCATGCACAACATCACCATCACCATCACTATCACCATCAACCACCATCAACTTTGCACGCCAAGCTATGATTTCATGGCATATAATCAATACGGATGACTCCGTTGTTTATAACTTAAAGTCATATATATGATCGTTATACAAAGAAAAACAAAACAAAAACAAAAACAAAAATCGTCACACAATTTTTTTTTTAAATATTCCACTACAAGCATTAGGACAGCCAGTCACTCACTCACTCACTCACTCACTCATTTGAAAAGCCAATTAATTGAAAAAACTAAATTAAAACTGCCTTTTAGTACAAGTAAAAATTTTTTTTCTTTTTTCATTCTTCGATAGCTGCACCACCACACACAGGTTAGAGTTCCCTTCTCTTTCTTCGCCTTCATTTAAAAGGAAAAAAAACTTTGTTAACTAAATCTAATTTTGAACAAATACTAAAATTGATCAGTTAAACATATACTTTTACTAGGCTTCACTACCTTCAAATACATTTATATGCATTTGATCGTCTTATCTCCATACGAGAGAAGTAGGTAACAACACAAAAAAAAAACCTATTTACACATTCAAGTGATATATTAAGCAATTAATTCTTATTAAAATTACTTTTAATAGAAACATTTTGTGAATATCCCTTTAAATTGCTCTGTGGTAAGCAACAAGACACTAAAGAAATTGCCTAGAGCGGGAGGCGTTAGATATCAATCATTTTGACAAACAAAAACCATTCTCACTATTATGTAATTTATATCTCAAATAAGGAAGAAAAAAAATTCAAAATATTTCATTTTCATTTTTAATTATTAATTAGAACAACATGCTTTGCTGTTAATTAAATATCATTCGAAACCATATTCACAATCTTGGCTTTTATATCATCTTAAGCTTGATAGGCATTGCAATGATTGATTTATATGATGACTTTTCGCTGCTTTGCATTTTGAAAGTATTTCAGTTTTCTTTTTCTATTTCATTTTTTCAGATCCTAATCTCTAAAAACAAATGCAGAAATCTAACACGGCAGTTATGTCTGAAATATATTCTTAAATTTTGTTGTAAAAATATTCTCAATTTGCAACGTTTCCAATTTCAAATTTCTTAACGATATTTCATCAAAATAAAGTGATATAATCGACCTTTTGCTTTGAGATCAAATTCAAAGCATTTGCTATCTCTTGCCACCGGTATTCATAGCTGGATCAATTCCATGTCCAATTTTAACAAAACAATATAAATGCCGTGAATTTGCAATTCCCCAGAAGAGCTCAAAATCCGAGATCGCTGAGACTACTATTTCTAATTTGTGGTGTTTATAAACGGATCCATTGCACCTACTTTGATTCTCTAAATTTCAATTCTCATCAACGTCACATATGGACTGTTGCAGATTTTTTGAGTATCCTACCTTCTGCAGAATCAGATAACAAGTGTTGCGGAAACGCTTCATAACGCCGGACACTGCATGAAGCTCTGAACAAAAGAAGGCGGCGAGGTTTTGAAAAATCCTAAAACTGAAGGGCTAGGGACACAATAGATATTTTAGGTCTACCAGGAGTATCCAAAACATTAATACGAATAATAGTAATCAATCCTTAAGGACGTCTTAGAAGGCTTTTTCTTAACATTAAAATATTTATACCAACCACAGTCGAAAGGTGGAAGTATATTTCTTTTATTTACAATGCCCAAAACGAAATTTCAAAGACCGCATGAGGTACATATATTTGATCAGCATCTAATTTAGAATCGATTTAAGCATGTCCGTCGATCCAACTATTCGTTTGTTCGTCTATCCATTTGCTCGTCTGGCCGTCTACGGTCGTCTACGTAATGTCTGTGTTAAACATTCTCTCGGCCACAGAAACGAAGATATCGGCGTCAAATTGGTATTGAAAATGAATCAAATCTAGTCCGTCTTTCTGCTTATATCTGTAAGGTCTATCAATCACAAAAATTAAGACATAGACTTCTAATTTGGCAGAAACATTGGAAGTTCTTGCAGTCAGACTGGTATTGAAAATGGGCCAAATTGGTCAAAGGGTGCACTTATAGTGCAGTTCTTCCCAGGTTTTTCGTTCGTTACTGATGCATATGAAATAAAAGCAATAAAAATTTCCACGTTATACTATAAAAAAGAAACAGATGTCTATTTGAGTTTTACACGTGTACTTGCCGTGAATGCTTAACCCGACGATACACTAAAATACAGGACTATTTTTCAGCAAACGATAGTTTGCTTCCCCCATAGTAGGGAGATCCAGTATTCTCGAAGTTCCAAAACAAAGACTTACCGGATATATATCAAAGTCTCTATCGGCTTATAGAATGTTCCCCGACAGCATCACGATCCTCCTTGCCCAACGATCAGGCAGAAAGCATTCTTCAAGCAATATATTGAACAAGCAATACTTAGAAGTTGCAATTTCTTTTGGGGGACTGATACCCCCATGGTTTTATTTGGACCTTTGGACATGTTATACATCCCGTACAGACGTTCCTATTATCTAGTCTCTTGGATTATCCGTACTTAGAAAAACCCACCGCTACCCACACTCTCATATTCGACATTGCTTCGAAAGACCATAAAATTTCCAAAAAAGTTAAAAAATGAAGAAGTTGACCACGCCCACCCAGTATTGTAGAGTGTAGAAGTTTATTTTGTTATGATCAAGTTGATGGATATGAAAGATTCGTTTACAGTCGAATATAAATCTTCTGCTTCCTTTTAGTTATTTCTCTATTTACCATAAATGAAGGCCAATTTTCATAAACAGCTCCAACTCGGCCAGACTATTAATTCCGTTCTCTACTATTAACAACTAAGGCACAAATTCATATAAAACTTTTATAATTAATCTGTGGAAAAAACGTCATCTTCGGTCATGAAAATGTCAGATCATATACACGCAAACCATACGGTTCGGCAAAAATTAAGAAGGCTTGCGTAGAAAGTTTTAATTCTCACTCATTTCGATATAATTCTCTTCGATATTATCTATAAGATATTCATAAACTCTTAAATAACTTATTTACATCCTGTTCAATTAAAACATCTCTTAATGATGAAATGAAATAAACCCATCACATAAAACCTAAGTTTTCTATTACAACTAATACCCCGCGGCGCGAATTTATAATTATTTTGCATTTCTGAATATTGTACGCAAAAAATTAAAAACAAAAAAAATATATATTTTATTGGTTAATATAATTAAGGCGCGTACTCTTATTTGCTAATGTGTTAGTAACGTAACGTAACTATCAATTGTTTGCATTTTTATATGGTTTTATGACATAAAAATGATGTCAAGCATTAACGGAAAGGGGAAAACCCAACGTAACAGGTTGTCAAATGTTTGACAGCTGAAAGCAAAACAATAAAAATAATAATGAAAAACTATGAGAGAGTGATTATATAAGATACCAATATAAGAAAGAACTTTTGAAAGCAACATATTTGCATATATGAGCTTACATATATATTTTCAAACAACAGTGGTTGTAATAAATTAAAACCGAAAATATAACGAAAAAAATGCGTCTACAAAATGAGTAATATATACATATAAAGAGAAAAAGGGTTTTAACAAACAGCATTCAATTATTCCTGTGACAAAGTAATCGTAATTATTATATATCCCACATTATTATTTATGAATGAATACAAATTCGTTGTATAGTCTTAATATATATCTGACAATCCCAAAGTCTTAAAACGTCGAAAAAATGCGTCGGAAATACGTCGAGAATACGTCGATACTATGTCGAGAATAGGTCGAGAATACGTCGAGATTAGGTCGAGTATATGTCGAGAATAGGTCAAGACTATATCGAGAATATATATATATATATATATATATGTATAAATGTACATAAGTACATATTAGAAAATCCTTGCTGTCAGTCTATATATACATAGCTATTCCAACTATAACAAAACTTATATTATACATCACTATCTCCTAACACAATTTCTCTACATAACTTTAATTAATTAAATGCAGAACATGTTTGCAAATATGAAGGAAGTCTTGTAATGAACATTGTTTATTTACCGTAAGAATTATTTATTTTACTCGTAACATCAAATGTGCATCTAACAGTGAATGTTAGAAACACCTCATGGAGTAGAGAGATAATTTTTATTTTAATATCGAAACTTTTTAAAAAAAATTTTTTTTTTTTTTTTTTTTTTTTTTTTTTTTTTTTTTTTTTTTTTTTTAAATAACAACAATAATAATAATAATAATAATAATAATGCCCTTATAATGAAATAATTTATGTATAATGCTGCTGCCACCATAAACAACAACAACCAATAGCATTAACTACAACAGCAAGAAAAATTGGCCAATTGCTTTGCATTGGTAACGCATTCCAAATATTGCAAACACTTGAACGTACAACAGCAAGAAAAATCTGTGAATCTGTTTAGTTTGATTAATGGTGGCAAAATGGAAGTGAACGAAACTGTAGTCTGCATGGAATCGTGTGATTTTTGCTAAACTTCTAAGAGCAAACACGAAAAAAAAAAACAAAAAAAAAATAAGAGAAAAAGGAAAAAAATTAATATGATTTAGTTTATTTGTTCAATTTATTATACTTCATGTGTCTTTCTCAATATATGCTGGCCATAAGACTTTGTTGTTCTGCTTTAATTTTTCGCTTTTATTTCATATTTCATTACTTTTGATGAGATAAAAATCCATATGATTCATTCGATTAGATACCCTGTCGTTGTTTCTTATTTACGATCTGACAACACAAACTGAAAAAAAGAAAAAAAATGAATAAAAAGTGCTGGTTGTATGACATTAAAATTGAAGCCGGTTCGAATTACGCTTAATGCTTTCCAAATAAATATAACAACAATTAACGAACAATTAAAGAAAATCTTTTCTGTTTATTAATTTATAATAAAACATATTTCTTATTAAGAAGAAAAACATGAGAACAAAAAGGCTAACATAGCGAATATGCTTACCCAGGTAGGTCTCTTGTTAAATCTCTAATTTAAAGTTGAAAAAAAATAAAAAATAAAAAATCTTTTTTGAACAAATATTTTCCCCATAGATTTATTTAGAACGGAGAGAATGATAAGTAGATTTTTAAGTCTCGATTCCTAAAGCTTTCAGAAAATTTTTTTTTTTTTTTTTTAATTGAATGTGAAATGCGTTTGTATGACCGAGAAAGAGAAAAAATTCAATTTAAGAGAGAAAGATCTGCTGATCTTTTTATCGGAATCTACCGTTAGCAATAATTACTTCAGTAAATGATTTTGAACCGATTGGTTTATATAATAAAATGAGGGCACATCTTAAGCCCCTCTGACTTTTACATACATCAGCACAAATAGTGTAGCGTATAAAAAAGCATCGGTATCTATGCGTTTATCGACTACGATTATTCGTCAATTATGGCGACATTTAGACGTATATTCTACGTAACTATTGGACTGTTTTCGATAGCAACATAAGTGAAAGAACTTCTGACTGCCAAACTTGAAACCGTTATCTTCATTTTTGCAGTTAAGTAAACAACAGATGGACAGACGGGCGGACAGACGGATACATCTAAGTAAATTCCGAATTCCATTCTGATCAAGAATATACATACTTTATGTAGGTTCTAAAGTATTTTTCTTAATGTTACAAGCGTTTTTACAAAAAAATTTAATTTCGTTAATATATTTGATCGAGTGAGCATAGTCGATCGATCCATTACCACTTTCGCACAGAAACTACGGAATAGCTAGCGCAATATTTGTGGAACTTTTTATAAATCTATATAAATTTTTTTCGCTTTCGAAAAGAGAGGTTATTCTCAGTCTACGTTGTACATTGGACGTGTTCTTTGACCGAATTTGCTCAATTTCAATACCAACCTGAATGAAAGAACTTCTAATGTTTCTACTAAATTAGAAGTACATGCCTTAATTTTTCTGATCGGCAAACATTACAGATAAAGTCAGACGGACGGACTAGATTTGATTCATTTACATTACCAATTTGCTTGCAAGAATTTCCAATGTTTCTGCCAAATTTGAAGGCGATATTTCAATTTTTCTGACCTAGAGAATGTTCACCACCGACATTACGCAGGCGCAGGCCCACAAACGGACGGAGGGATGTGCATTGCTTAGATCGATTCTAAATTTGATGGTGATCAACAAGAATTATATATACTTTGTGGGGTCTCTGAAGTTTCCTTCTGGGCATTACAACGAAAATTACGAAATGAATTTATCCTCCACCTTCCGTGATAAAAGCGGAATTGTTTCAGTTGAAAAGTCTCGAACAAAGGAATGTTTTGTAAGAATATAAGTAATGTCGCGTGAGACAAAAACTAAGGGTTGCTATCAGCCCATAACTTTTTATCTTATAGTTTCACGCAAATGTTGTCTTATGCTCTGAAACCAAGTTTTTTTGTTCACAGTTTGGCTGACAAAAGAAATTCTCAATAACCGAAAAAACAAATCAATCCTGCTACCTTTTGATCGCAATGATACATCTTGCGAGTAAGTGTAAAACTTAAAAAAATTCAAATAAACATCATTCAGTTCGTCAAAGTACAATTCTACCAAGAAGTCGTGAAGTTGGCGAAATTTTTCTTTATAATATATTCGTTTTTAAACGGTTCATGTTCGTTTTACGCCATTTTGCAGTGGTAGAAAACTAATCACTTTAGTACATATAAAGCTGGCTGGGGAAACTATGTTTTTGAGCACAGAACATAAATGTACCGAATCTTCTACCTCTTCGAGATTCCACCTATAAACGTCATTTTGACATTATAACACATGGTGGCTCAAGGAAGATTAAAGTTTTAACCACTGAAGCCCGGCGACGAGTATTTTTCGGATTGTAAGAGAAAAAGCTCGCGAGTTGCTTCTATTTTAGATGATTTGTCTTCACGATAGTTCTCTGCTATTTAGATCATAATAACACTAAGCAGCCTAGTGGTTATCTATGACAGATGGAGGTATTAGTTGAACTGGGAGCACTAGAAACGTTAGCTGAATGTGTCGGTGTCTTTCCAAGTAAATAATAATATGTAAAATTAGGAAAATTAGTTCGCTTCCGAGTAAGGACCGAAACACTAAAGTAAACAACTAATTCCTCGGGGATCAGGTGCCCAGATGAGTGAACTCTTTATACTATGTTGGCAACGTCAATAAACTTAGGGAATACCTTGTTGCCTGATCGCTGATGCGGACCTTCGAGAGCATCGAGGTGGTTGACCCGGCCAAAGGGAAACTCTGGACTGTACTCAGTAAACGTTTGTTCTGGTACCTTGGAAGTTGCGAAGCCACCTTTGTGGGGATTGTTGCAAAGCGCAAAGGACGCTGACTGACATTAACTGGAATCGATCTCTTATTTAAATATACCGTGGAGTTAACAAGCCTACAAGGCAGGTATCCAAGTAAAACAAACAGGGGCAATACGTATAAAATTCGATAAAAGTTCAGACTCTAGGAAAGTTAGCAAATTATACATAATTAGGTAATTAATTAATTCTAAAGATGTCTTTTCGAATATTTTTCATTAGTTACTCTACTCTAGTGGCTACATATGATGCCCATGGACCTAAAAATTTCGTAAATAAAAGTTTCAAAGGAAAACTTTCTGATTTAATTTATGTATTAGGGAAGCAAATTTTGATTTTCGTATTTTTTTAGAAAAAAAGGTTTGAAGCTTTACCCTTTCTAAGCGACTATGCGCTACAAAAATGAGACTAGAGACCAGCTGAAGCATTTCTAAGTCTTCTTTTCAAGTGCTTTAAACTACAATTATATCTACAGTAGTTGATTATAACTTTTATTTCGAAAAAGTGAATTAAAATTGAAAAAGAAATCGGGTTTTTTTTTTGCGCAAATTCATGTTTATTTGAAATGCCTTTAGAAAATAAAAATGATTTTAATGAAGGATCAATACTACAGCCTGTAATTAGAAATACTAACGAAGAAGATGAAGATGTAAAAATTTATTCACTTTATTCGCACATAATCTTAAAGAGTATTAAAGTTTTATTTGATCTGATGATTTTAGGAGTCTTTCGATTTGGACGAATTACTGCCTACTATTGGTGAATTTGGTAAATATCAAAAACTTTTGGTATTTGGTATATGCCTGCCAGCTTGTATACCTTGCGGATTTTGTGCCTTTAATCAATTATTTATGGCCGATACACCTGAGGAATATTGGTGTAAAGTTCCCGAATTACTTAACGTTACCACTAAAGAGCAAAGAAAAATTTTGGCTATTCCCTATGATGCGGTAAGAAAAAAAAAAAAAAAAACGAAGCCACACGTTGACATAATATTGTCAGTGACATTGCATGAAAGAGACACAAAAATAAGGAGAAGAAGAAAGAGAAACAAAAGTAGTGAATCGTATAACGAAACAAAAGCGTTTATTTATTGTTTACTTATGATAATGTTTTGTTTATTTATTTACTTATTTTTGTTTTTTTTTTCTTTTTTTTGTTGTTAGGAAGACAGTGATAATATTGCATTTAGTAAATGTCAACGTTACGCAGTTAATTGGACCGAAATACTTGAAGATACCGATATAAATTACATCGAACCGAATCACTCTTGGCCATTAGAAGCATGTAAAAATGGTTGGGAATACAATACCAGCGAAATCTGGTCTTCCATAGTTATTGATGTAGGTCGTATAGACCGCATGTAAAGCAAAGAAAAAAAAAAAAGTTTTGAATGTTGTTTTAATGTAATCCAACTTCATTACCTCAACAACAAGCTAAAGCATATCGCATTAAATGTTTAGGTAAAGCCAGAATATATTTCATAAGAAAATTCATTTAGTTTAGACTGATCGTGAACATATATATATATATATATATATGCATATGTAGTCGTTCTATATCAATAGTTTTGTTAAAATTTAACGTCTCCGAATTATTGAAAAAATCTAAAAATTTTTATATCAATTTTGATTTCAGTTTGATTTGGTATGTGAACGTGATATATATCCTACAATTGGTTTGGCGGCTCTAAATGTCGGTGGACCAATTGGTGTTTATCTGTTCGGTTTACTTAATGATCGCGCTGGACGTCGCACATCATATTTCACTTGTTTAACTACATTACTTGCTGGCAGCTTAATGACATCGTTAAGTAAAGACTTTTGGATGTGGGCGGGTAGCCGTGTCATTGTAGGTCTAACAATACCAGCTGTTTATCAAATACCTTTCATTATATGTAAGCATACAAAAAAAAAACGATCTACTTTCTTTCGTCTTCATTTAATAAATTATTCATATGCGACTTAACTAACTTTTCAGCTCTTGAACTTGTCGGTGAAAATTATCGTTCTTTTGTAACAGTTATGACTTGCACCTTTTATACCTCCGGTATTATGTTGCTGGCATGTGTTACATATCTGGAGAGAGATTGGGTTAAACTATCATATTACACTTCTGTACCATTTTATGCTTATTTCTTATATTTATTCGTAATGCCTGAGTCACCCAGATGGCTTTTAATGCGAGGACGTCTAGAGGAAGCGTTAAAAGTTTTGCAAACTATGGCTCGAGTAAATGGTCGTGAGTTTCCAGCTGATATCAAATCAAGATTAGAAGCTCAGATCTCACGTGACAAACTCAAAGAGAAAAAGAAACATATTAATGTAGGCTTAACGGACTTATGCCGGTTAGTCAATGAAATTTAAATTAAATTCTTCTTATAGATGATTGCTTTCGTTTTAGAACTCCCAATATGCGTTTAAAGACCATTTTGATTACACTCAGCTGGTTCGCGAATGAAACCGTTTACTTGGGTCTGTCATATTATGGCCCATCGTTGGGTAGTAATCAATATTTAAGTTTCTTTTTATCAGCCGTCGTGGAAATCCCGAGCTATTTGGTTTGCTGGTTCTTAATGGACTGTTGGGGAAGACGTTGGCCTCTCAGTTTATCAATGATTTTGGGGTAAGTTTAAACAAGAAAAAAAACACTTTTGCATAATCCTTTTTGTCCGAATATATAATTTACATTTGAAACATTTTTCATTCTAATCGAAAATAATATAAAAAATACTTCTAAAGCTCTCTAAAGCTTCCTCAAGAACCCAGCATCCACATTAAAATTTGTCAGGTTTTTACACTGACGAAGTATGCTTGAAGCATTCTTAGTCTTTTAACTTTAGCTTTAAAACTTCGGACTTATGTTTGTAAAGAGAACTTTTTTTCAACGTCTTACGGAAACGGTTCCCTCAGATTTAAAAATAAAAACAAAAAGAACACAAGATAATATTGCTTTCCTTGATCCATTTTTTCCTCAAATGTAAACCATATTTTCGGACAGAGTGTAATTTTTCCCCATTTCACAAATATTGTCTCTTCTTTTCTTTATTCTTCTCTTAAAAAGTGGTTTAGCTTGTGTTATAACTGTGATGGTACCTGATGAAGCAGTGGATGAAACTCTTTATTTGTATTTATTATCCAAAGCTTTATTATCCGCATCTTTTTTAATTATTTATCCATTTGCTGGTGAATTGTATCCAACACAAGTTCGTGGTATCGGCATTGGAGTTTCCAGTTATGTAGGAGGCTTGGGTTTAATTGTTATACCATTTGTCACCTATTTGGTAGATCCAAAATATTAAATTATGATCAACACAATAATACGAAATAATTTTTTTATTTTTTTCTAGGGTAAAGATAATCTGAAATTACCTTTAGTTATAATGGGTTTTGTTTCGGTTTTGGGTGGTTTTACGAGTCTACGATTACCTGAAACTTTACATCACCGCTTACCGCAAACTATAGACGAAGGCGAAGAATTTGGCAAAGAATGGACATTCAATGAATGCTGTAGTTGTAAAGCAGAAGCGTAAATATTTCTTTTAAAATATTCTGAAATGTTCAATTATGAATCTAATTTATTAATGAATTTATTATAGACAACTGCCTTCGCAAACTGCTTCTTATGAAAATTTTGACGTTTTAGACGATAACACAACATCCGATGTTGAATTGGAGATGAAAGCATCCTCCTCGTTAGCAAGACGTACACAACCAAAATCTGTAATAGACGAACGGACACCTTTGGATGGTAAACGTATGCAACGTCTTTCCAAAAAACGTTTGGTACGTCAAATGAGCATTATGGATACGCAAAAAACTGAAGATGGTACTATGCAATTAACTCATTGGATTTAAAAACAAACGAAACTTTAATCTCAGTAAATTTTCATTAGAAAAATCAAAGTTTTTTTTGCTTCACTAATTGCACGTTACAAGCATATCTCAACAGTAGTTGTAAGAGTTGTTAAATAAAAAAGGAGAAAGAAAATTAAAAAGATTAATTAATTAAAACCGGAAATGAACTGATTAAAAACTTTTATGAATAGTCGAAATCTCTTATACGAACATATCTGCTCATGTTTATCGAAAGTTCGACTAAACTGTGGCACCTTACCTATAGCCATTATACTCCTATTCTTTTTTTTTTTTTTTCTTAATTTGAATTTTGTATATGAATATTGGTATTGGAATTTGAATTTGAATTTATTATATACATATATACATACATAACAAATTCTGTGTCAATAAGACTGCAAATCTCATCCGGCATAAATTTAATCAAGCCATTGATACTTTTTCTTTCTAAATCAAATTCTTATGGTGTGGTAGCAGCAAGTAGTAAACGGTCCTACTTCAGCATCTACAGCAAACAATAAAAATAACTGCTTTAGAACTATTAGGTCGGAACATAAGGCCAATGATATATTTCAGTTCACTACTGTATTCTTCTTAAGAAAAAGTGCCTGATGACCTCATCTGTGTTACAGTTGTTAGGTGTATTAACGGATGTCGGGATGTGCTCAGCGCTCATGCCAAATTAAATAGCTAAAGAAAAGTTTACGCCTTCAGTAAAATTCAAAAAACAAAATTTGAAGTAGATCAAAGAGAATAGAAAAGTACAACTCGGCAAATACGTTCTTAAATGAAAATCTTACTCAAATGTGCCGAATCTTTTATACCCACCAACTTTATCGTATTGATTGCCCCCTCCCCCCCTCCCTGTTTTTTTCTATTTTTATTCAATATCGTGAAAATTTGTATCGAGTAATGAGCAAAATATCCAAACAACAAAAGTGTTTTCAGCTTATTTTATACTGTAGGCATAACCTGAGATCGATTTGGCCCATTTTTAATACCAACTTGAATTCAAGAACTTCCAATGTTTCTGAGAAATTTGGACTCAATGTCTTAATTTTTGTGGTCGATAGATATTACAGATATAAGCAGACGGACGGACTAAATTTGTTTGTCAACTTTAAACCCACGATCGGATGTCTAGATGGACAGACGGAAGTGCTTAAATCGATTCTCAATTTGAATCTGATGAAGAATTTGCTCCTCTGTCAAATTTAAACCCACGTGCGGGCGGACAGACGGACAGACGGAAGTGCTTAAATCGATTCTAAGTTTGAAGTTGATGAAGTATATATATGTACATATAGCTTGTGGGGTCTCTGAAGCTTTCTTCTGGGTGTTGAAAACGAAATAATGAAATGAATATATATATCCCCATCATTTGGTGGGGAGATGGATAACAAATGTAAGCTGATCCTAAACATGGCTACATCAGGCAAAAAAATTAAAAAATCACTCTTTATTTGTATTAATGCCTCTAACCATATAGTATATCCTTATCTCCTGAAACTGCCATAAAGACGTTAAATAAAAAACGATTATGTTTTCTTAATTTCGCTTCGATTAGAGGAGAGATAGAGAGAGGTAGAGAGAGGGGGGGAGGTTATAGAGGGATAGAGAGAGAGAGAATGGGTGAGAGGCAGAGAGAGTGGGAGAGAGAGAGAGAGAGAGAGGAAGAGAGATCTTTCAAATATGAGTGGTGAACAAAAGTTTATTTTAAAAATTTTAGAGCGAAAATAAAAACCAAAATATTTTATTTTTTTTTTTCACATATTTCCTCCTTATTTTTTATTTTTCTTTTTCTTTCGTGTGTGTGTGTATGTGTGTGTTGTTTTTTGCCTTTATTAAATAATTAAATTTATTAAATAGTGTAAACTAATATAATAATTACAGTGACAAGAGCCAACGTTTTGAAGTAACTGTAGAACTACGTAATACACGCAATTATAGACAAAGACAATAATGCGATGTTTACAATAATAAAAGACAGAATTTCTTTAGCATTAGTTGCAAAACATATTTTTATATTTATGTTAATTTTATTCGCGTATTATCTCAACATTATATCAAATAGGATACTAATGTATGATAATAGTATCTTATTTTATAATATTATAAGTGAAATCTTGAGTGTCCCACATAGACTATGGGAATAGAAAAGGACAAAAACGGGAAGGGAAATTAAAGCAAATAATTTGTGAAAAATCTTATCTACATTTATTTAACTTATAAAATTTGTAAAAGAATGTCATTACTTATTTGTTTTGTTTTTAAAAATATTGCGCGCTCACACTTTGTTGTTGTTAAACAATATTATACATGAAAATTTAGATGTACAGATGGCCAAACAATTTTTTCATTTAACATCATATTGACTCCTTGCACATAATTACATTTCCAATCAATATTATCAATATTAAGCGCGTTTTTCTTCATTATTATTTTCTTTTCTTTTTTACTTTTGTTTGAAATTTTAATGAAAAGTCACAACTTGAACTTAACGACTTAAATACTTAGACATGTATGCTCGTAAAATATATTTGCATATACTCTCTCTGATATAGTTTTCATAATGAATATATTTTTGGCTAATTAAACGGAGCCAATTTAGTCCACCTTGACTACACTGTAAATTTTTCTTATAAACCAGAAACAAGCAAAAAAACCAATTGTACCGGTTAACAGGAAAAATAAAAAAACCATTATAGATGTATATCCAAAATATAAGAATGTCGAAGCAGCATCCTTAATTGATAGTTTCGTCACAAAGTAATGACAGCAATAAATGAACAAATACACTGCCGTGAAACCCGAAGTTAGAAATGAACGCCACCACCAATGATAATCTTCAGCGCAAAGATGAAAATAACATAATAATATTGTTGTCTCTGAGCATGTGATGACCAATATAAGGAATACCAGAAATAAAAATCCAAACATATAATACATTTGATTTGACCATATCGAGCTAAGTATAAAGAATAGTTGAATAAAGATGCAACCAAAAGGCAAAACACCTCCCATAATAATGCCAGGTATGGGTTGAGTGTAAATCGATTGATCGGGTATTTGACGGGGAATTTGATTCGTACGCACCGGATGTTCCAAGGCCTACAAAATCAAACACAACAATTCAACGTAAAAACCATACACAAACGAATCAAAAAGTAAAAATAATGAGAAAACAAAAACAACTTACTCGTTTACGGAAGCCGAAGTATGCGCCCACAAAAGTTAATGGAACCGACACACCAAACCACAAAGCCAATAAAGCAATTAAAGTGCTGAAAGGTACCGCACCAGAAGAGCCTTCACCCCACAATACCAAGTTCATAACGAAGAAAAGTCCAAAGACAATGCTAAGAAGATAAATAAAACCAATTAAAAGTTTTCAAAATAAAAAGTTTCATAAAAAAAATAATGTCGAACTTTACGCTTACCCCGGACATAGCATTGAAGTTAAAATTACGTTACTTTTCCATTTTATGCCACCGAAACTTTTATAGATGCGTGCAGACACGTAACCGGCTGGCGTGCCCAAAGCCACAAACAGGACCATGGAACATGTCATGAGAGCTCCCCGATTTGCCGGCGAAAGAAAGCCCAAACAAGCAAATGCCAATGTGATCAGGGTCATGCAAGATACCTGCACTCCAGATCCTAGAAAAACTGATAATAACATGCCTTTGCGAGGAGGGCGGAAAACGTCACCGTGCACAAGTTTCCAGCCAAACTCTTCTTGAGCATCTTCGCCACTTTCCATTTGATTGTAACGCGCAATATCTTTATGCAGAGTACGTAACATAATCATTGCGACCATACCGGACAAAAAGAGAACAATCACCAAAGAATTTAAAATAGAAAACCATTGAATATTTGTATGTGGCATCGATTCCAAGATGTAATCCCAACGTGAAGACCATTTGACATTGTCGTTGCGTACAAATTCCACGCTGTACGTATAGATTATCGAAACTTGTTCTGATGGTGATAAAGCGGTACCTTTTATAGCCAACGGATCTGTATTGCTACAATCCAGTTTATTGGCATCTACGTGATTAATAGAACGCGGCGTTACTTTGACCGATATTATACGACCGCCATTCGCCTTAAAGCCTACACCCCACTCCTCAGTCTGCCCGCTGTGATAGGTGATCTTTAAATCGACATGATTGAAAGGATAATAGTAACCTCGTGTATTGTAACTGGGATTAATTAGACAACCATTTTCACCATCAGTTCGCACCAAACAACCCATAGGAAAACCGGTGCTACAGTATTGTTTATTGTTTTCCAACGGATAGCACCAAGTTACCGGCATGTTATCAACAATCCAATGATGCTGATAGTTTAAGCTAATGCCCTTCTTTAATACCATCATACGGCGATCGCTATCTGAATCGCCGCCCGCGTAATGCTTTGTGCAAACCTATAAAAGGAAAACAAACCATTAAATGTATTCAACGCATTATATAAATTATAAATTTGTGAAAAAAAAATTAATACAATAAAGCCTGTAAGTTTTAATCTAATAATAATTAATAATTAAGAATTTTAATATTTTATATGAAAAACTCTAGTCACTTATTAATTTAAAATTTTTTATTTACTTACCGATTTGCAACTAATATTTTCAAGAAAATTTATTTTATATGGTCCTGGACGTATACGTTCACCAAAAACTACCTGACCCAGGTTTTCAACAGGAGAATTTTGTTCATTGCCAATACAGAAATCGAAATGATGATACTCATAAGGTATAACAGATTCTTCTGTATTTAAACGATTTACGTAGAGTGTTATATTTGACTGAAAACGCGATAAAAAAAAAAAAAAAGGAAATTATTTCAAATAATAATAGAACCTTTTTATTTATTTAGTGTACGCGAAAGATAACATTTACTTTGCAAGTGCTGCATACGTGATAATAGCCAACATTAATTAATTGCTTATCAGGAAATACATCATTCATGGTCTAACACTGATGTGATTGATGTGATGTACTCACCTTACAGTTAGTGGATGCATCAGATGGGATGCAATAATTAACAGGAGCCAAACCCGGTAAATAAAATTGCTCCGTAATATTAAATTGTGATAATACCAATACATAAATCATTACATAGTTTGAATGTGGCGTTCGCAGCCAGCCCCTTCGCTGGTCTCTTATCATCATTTTTTTAATGCTAATAAATATATTATTTCACTCCGACAACTACAATATACGTTGTAGTATTATGTTCCGCAAATGATGAAGAGAGTTTACAAAAAATTTTGTTTCCCAGCCTCTTGCCTTTGTCTCGGCTACGTAGACAAATATGTATTTGGAATTATCTTTCACATAAACTTTTCTATTTTAATGTATGGCAAAAATATATCCTATACAATATCTAAATATTAGGTATATAAATTAAAGGAAAATATAACTTTTCGTTGGAATAATGAAATTCTTTCAGTTTTTTTACTCTCCTTTTTCGTCTTTCTTTCTGACAGTGAGAAACGTCACCAAATAGTATAAACAACTCAGCTGACATAGTTCGGACTTTTCTATCGACATTACGAATAAATACAACCCGAAATGTTAGTATAAAGTATTTGAAATGTAACGTTTCTTTGATACTTTCTCTTTCCAAAAGGCGACAATTGATTATCGTTTTTTTTTTTTTTTGGATAAACTAGATCGTCAAACTTTTAGTTTTTTCGCCCAATTTTTAGTTACTCTCTCTAAATTATTAATATGAATAAGAGACGTAACAGATTAGAGGCAAAGTGACGTTCGTTCCTTTTCTACAAACAAACTGCACATGGAGAACAATAACAAACGTACAAAATAAAATGAAAGCAAAATTTTACATAAGTTGTGTTACGTCACAGAATGAATACAATTTTCAATGTTTTTGAGAAAAATTAAATGTCTATAATAAATACATGAAAAAGTTAATAAATAAAAAAAGCTAAGAAATTTTGTTAAAACAATGAAAGGAATAGAAATAATATAATTTTTAATATAAAAACATAATTGAACTGCATACCTTCGTTAAGCAAACAATATGCTTAGATGTGTTCATGTTTGCTTTTCAAAGCTGTGTTTTTTCTTACAAATACAACTTTAAAAGTGTGATTTTCTTAGCTTATACCCAACACAAATGCAAATTTCTTCAAAGCGGTACCAACTTTGGGGTCTTCAGATTTGACATAACAACAGAGTACAAAAGCTCTCTAACGCTAATTAAATATGCTTACATGATACTATTTAATTTATTGGAGCCTTCACGGCAGAAACCTTCAAAGAAAAAGTCACAGCCTCTAGCATATAGACGTATTTATATATAAAAAAAAATATTTATGTAACAAATTTCCAACAAATGTGTTCAGTAAGATTCTTTAAGCGTATATCGTAAAAATAGCGTAATAGCGCAAAACGGCTTTTTATACAACAAACACTTAACACTTATTAAATAAAGCAAATATTGTTCAAAAAAAACACTATAGAATTCCTCAACTTCATCAAAGAAATTTTTCATCTGTAATGGCTATCTTTAAATATAGATATATACTTAAACCTTTTCTTTAATATAAAAAAATTAGTCCAAATTTTCCACAAAAATACTATTAAACAAAACAATTTATTAAATTTACAATTACAAAACAACTTAATACAATTAATTCCGCTTTTCAAGCATAATTTTTATTCGAATCCTTTTTTGACATTTCGCGCTCAATTACATGTAAACGATATTTATCTGCAGCGTCTAAGGGTTTGGTAAGTTGAAGCGAAGTTTCCAAAATTTGTACATAAATTATAGCAGCCATAATACCACCAAAAATTGGGCCAATCCAATAAATCCAGTGAAAATTCCAATTACCGGCTACTAGAGCACTAGCCAAAACGTTCGCTGGATTCAGGCCTGCACCAGTATACCGTCCAAAACACAAATGACCTAATGTAACACATAAACCAATAGCTAGACAATTTGCACAGTGCGTATTTCGATTATTAATATCGTAGGCAGCAAATACGGTCAATAACAAGGAAAAACCCAAAAGAAATTCCATAGCTAAACCTTGAATTATCGAAACATTTTCAGCCAATTCAAAATTGTGCAAACCGTAGTGATAAGTATCATCCAAAAGATGTTTAATCGCGAACACGCCAATAGTAGAACCACAACATTGAATAATTACATAAAACAAGGCTCTTGTAAACGTTATGCGACGAGACAATAACATGGTTACTGTAACACTTGGATTAACATGACCTCCACTAAGTTTACCAATTATAACGTTCACAATGTATATTCCTAAACCATTTGAGAAAGCTTTAAATATGATGTCTTCTCCTTGAGAAAATGTTGCACCAGCAAATATATTTAACAGCATACTTCCAAAAAATTCCGCTATTACAGATTTCCATAAGTTATAATCTTTAGAATAAATCTCTTCGAATCCGCAAGAATATTTATTATGCGACATTGCTTATGAACTTAAATTATATAAATTAAGTGTGAAAGTATTATTAATTTAATTATTTAACAAATAGTAAGTTGAGGAATAAAGCAAAAAAAGTAAAACGAAAAGAGATTAACGGTAATTCACCGAAAACTTCGAAGAAAATGTGAAGAAGATACATTGAAAGAGTAACGACGAACTTGAAATACTCTATATATGTAAATGAGAATCGAATAGCTAAAGCTTTTTAATTCAGAATCCATATTTCGTCCTTAGTAACTTCTTTTAAGTATAACCTACAATGATGAAAAAAATTAAGATAAAACCTTATATCAAATAAATGTTCACTTTAGCATATTAGTAATTATTCGATTCAAAAACAGATCGGAAACTTTGTGGTCTAAATGTTTTACACAATTTTGAAAATAGTAAGAACAAAAATTAAGAAAAGAATAATGACAGAAGATAAAAAAAATTATTGCATTCTTTTACTCTGTTTGTCCTTTTTTTGATTTGAGATTAGATGATCGAGAAGCTTACGCTCATATGAGCGCCTCTTGAAACAGCAAATGTAAGTAGAATTATCAGAGTTGTATTTTGCAACTGTATTAAGGTGGCAAGAATTTGTTAATATGAAAACGACATATGGAATCGAGCTGCGCTTTTTAAAAGACTAAAGTTGTAAAACAATGAAGCCGTGCTTATATTCCAACAAATTCAATCATATAGAAGGCAATGTGAATAAATACTATAAAGCCACGCGCTTAGCTTTAATTTTTTTGTATGCTTCATTGTGTTTTACAGCCTCACAGCATTCTACAATAATTTAGAGATCATATTAAATATTAAGCTTGACTTCGCTTGCGTTAAATAGTTTGCGAATTTGTCTACTCAAATAGCTCTAGTTACAATTACAATTGTCACATAACTAAATTGATTCAATTTGAAAATAACGTCTATCGGAATTCATATCATCCTCTTTATCGTACAAAAGAAAAACAAGAAATCCAACAAAGCAAAAACAAATCTAAATTATTTATCGAAAACAAAAACACAAAAAAGCGTAAAAGTAACAACTATCACTAATGTCAACAAAGTAATAAATAAATAATAAATGAAATGCAAATTTAAAAAAAAATAAAAATAAAGGAAAAGAATGGAACAATAATAAATAATACAAATAAATTGTTGACTTTATTAAGGGCCAAGTAAAGTATATTTCCTGATCAAACTTAGGCTCTTGCAATATGATACGACAAATCATCTGCTATTTGTTCACTGAATGATTTTTAAGAAGAAGAAGAAGAAGAAGATGCCAAAATTTAATAAAAGAAAAAATTGAAATTTAGTAAAAAAATGAAAAATCAGAAAACATTGTGCTGAAAAGTAAAGTTTTAAAGAAAGTTACGTGAAGAAAAAGCAGCGAAGAACGAAAAGATGAAAAACAGCGCAAAACAATATTGGTTATTTGAAGGAAAAGAATTTGAAGCGCCGGAATTTCAGCGATCAAAAAACTCAGAGCCAAAGAATTGCATACATCCATCGTAAACAAGTATAATTTAGATTGAAAAAAAAAAAATGATTTTAAAAATGTTATATTTAATCCTTCTCAGGACGAAGAAGAAAATCAACTTCCTAAAATTTTGAACCGTTCGATGAAAAATTACAGCAGGGCGGAAATGTAAATTATTTTTTTCACAAAAGTGAAAACCGCAGAAAGATTAATCAAGAATGTGTTACTTGCATTAAATAATTTCAACTTGTTACGGATCATTCAACAATTCCCATGGTTGACACAGAGATATTGCGTCTAACAGAAAAACTCTTAACGGCATCCGTCACAATTTCATATTATTTCAATCAAATACGGTGATTTTAGTGACGGTATGCTTATTATCTTCAGAACAGTAGCGAAACCTAGATTCCATGTATCAATTAAACATTCCTTTTTAATCGAAAAAACCACGACCCAAACTCAGCAGTGGTCTGAAAAGTGTTATAACAATTCTTGTTCTACATAACATAATTTTTCTGTGGTTGAGTTTAAACAAGTTTATACGGATGCCTGTCGAAAGTAGGGGACGCCCAAAAGAGCTAGTTACGCTTAAAAACTTCAAAAAAAAAATCGTATAATTCGTTTTCGACAATAGAAAAATGAAATTAAAACGTAGTCGACGTGTTAAAGATATTAAAAATTCAAAATAGTTATCGTTTTTATTCAATGCAGAAGAGAAAGCTACGGAGTACCGACAAAAAACACGAATTCAAGTTTGCGTTGTTCTCTAAACCGCCGTACTATCCGAACTTATCTCGCGATTATGAAAAGAATGCTTAGGGACTCCGTTAATAAATAAAAGTCCGATTTTTCAGAAATAAGAGTCTTAAAAATTTTTTTTCTTAGTCTTGGGCATTATTGACCGATTTGTTAATTTATTTAATAGTAAAAATGTTGTGATTGAAATAAAGCAGAGACAATTTTACAAATTAAAAAAGATTTAATACATAAAACTGAGATTAACATGAATGAAAATTTTGGAAAGTAAAAATA
This sequence comes from Glossina brevipalpis, assembly GCA_000671755.1. Lineage (NCBI taxonomy): Eukaryota > Metazoa > Arthropoda > Insecta > Diptera > Glossinidae > Glossina > Glossina brevipalpis. The sequence goes on from KK351042.1 coordinate 287,983, forward strand.
AGTAACAGATAATGCAAAAGTGATTATGTAAACGCTCTATATTATAAATAAGACTTAAATATAGTCCCAGATGGAATTTGCGAACAAAGTTCGCATTATATCAGAAAATTGATAATCGGTAAAGTTATGTTTGGTTAAAAAATAAACCTTGTTAAAAATTCATTCTTTTGCTTTTTTTGTAGTTTAACGACGGCGTGTATAACGAGGTTATGTATATTCTCTCCTTTTAAAGAAGATTTAGTGTAATTTATATTAAGAGAGGCGGCAAATTTATTTTTTGTTTTTCATGTTTTCGTCGTCGACGTTATTCTCGATTTCTAATTTTCTTTTTTTTTTTTTTGGGTGGGGCTTCTGAACTTCTTATTCCGCCACTTCGCCGTCTTCTTCGCCGGTTTCCCCATCGTCCATATCAACCACTTCTACTTCATCTTTAATGTTTTGCCCATGTATAAACACAGGACCGTTACCCTTAATAAGTTTAAATGTAACCGCAGTTTCATAAAATTCGATGTCGGGATTGCAAGCACGTGTTTCGCCAGCTTTCAAAACTGCAATAGGAATTTTTAATTTATCTTTAACGGTATGCACTTCGACAACATTGAATTCATCTTCTTTTGCTTCAGCGCCCAGTAAAATTTGTCTAATTATTAATTTTTGGCCTCTAGGATAATCTTCGTCATTTGAATCTGATGCATCCCACGATACTGCGTTATTTGCGGCGGTCAATGTAACACCATAAAATGATTCTTCTGACATTTTAATTCTTCGAATTTATGTAAACTAAATCAACTAAATTGTTCACACTTTTGCAGTATTTGCACAATAATATAGAAGAAATTATCGTAGAGAAAACTTTCCACACACGATACGGCAAACTGTGTGATGCTTCAAACCATATGATTTAGGCTTTGTTTACGTAAACATTATTGTTTTCTTTGTCAATGCCAAACACTCATGCAGCAAAGATAAAGTTAATTGCCTGCATGCTTTGCTGCAAGTGGTGCATGCATGTGATGTGTTCTACTATAGACAATATATAAAATATATATACTACGTTGAATATGAATGCATTGTATTCAACATTTAAAACTTAATTTGAACACACTAGCATCCTTTTCTATTACAATTTATAAAGAAAGGAAGTAGTTTCCTCAGCATCCTTTATGCTACAATTTCAAAACGGAATTGAGTTGTCTTTTTTATTCTATTATTTACTTTTTCTTAAACCTAATGAATCGTGGTAACTAAGAGGATAATTCATAAGTAGTCACAAATCAATTTATATCTTCGATCCATAAGAGTGTAACTTTAAAGAGCCGGATGTATGATTTGAATATTTCAGTTTGTGTATTCAATGTATATACAAAGAGAACTTTGTGGTATGAACAAACAGAAGTAATTTTGATTAGAAACTGTTGCGGGAGATAAATAAGAAGAAGAAAGGAAATCAACTCTGTCTAACATAGAAAACAGTAATTTTGTTTCTGAGTTGTTTAAGTATGAACAAGAAGAAATGACTTCCCAATTTCTCTAACTTCATTGAACTATTTCCAGCGTTCAAGCTTTATCGGACTTGGATCTGTGGCGTGCATGTGATTTTTTGTCGAGTATCTGTAAAAACGCAGTCATTGGGTATTCAAAATTTTATTTTGAAAACTGTTTTTTTTTCGTTTTTTATAAGGTTTTTTGTAAGATTTTTTCTTCTTAAAGTTTATTGTTTTCTACAGCATTATACAGAACTTTATTCCAACCATTTCATTGATATTACTATAGTTCGTTCCCTTTTCTCACGAAAAAGAAAACAACAAAATTTTTAGAAATCTTATTTCATATCTTGTCAAGTACTCTATATTTACTAAAAATAGAAAGCAAATTTCGACTAAAGAAATGGATTCTTCGACTAAAACAATAGGAAGAGCGCTAGGAACTAAGGCTATTGGCTTTATTTTTTTCTTTTAAAACTCGTCTACGAGAAAATTAATCAAAAATATATAATAATTCAATAATTGATGAGTTCATCTTTATTTACATACAAAATGTAACTACAAAATTCCAGCTTTTTGCCAATCTTATTAATCGACTTTAACTATGATGTGAGGCTTGAAGCCGCGCTGATATTCCCACAAAATTGAATACATGGGAAGCAATATGAACGGACATAATAAAGCCGAGCATTTTTCTTCTTTTCACATTATCGTTTATCAATGAGAAATCTGGCATGTTTTTCAGCTTTACTAAACCAGGGTTGTTTATTTGTCATTTTTAAGAATAAAAATTTCTCGCACGTTTTTCTTTGTGACAACCTTCAAAGTTTTTAAATTTTATTTTTCCTTTAAATTAGAAGCGTGTTTGGAACTATATTATAGAGAGTTTTATTCTATATTCCGCATATTTTATTTATTAGTTACGATTTAAATAAAGAAGAAAAACTTGGAGATTCTCGTTGGATTTTGCATTTAACGTCTCAATAGAAATTTTACCTCAAACGATCAAAATCACATATTTAATGCATTTATGTGTATCCCATTTTTCGTGTGGCGTTTCATTCAATGTAAAATAACCATTGGTCGATTTAAGTGATTGATTTTCTTTGTTGGTACAACTTGCATTTTCGAGTTATACAGGTCAGTGTGTATATTAAATGTAAGAGTAAGAACTAGGACAAGTGTTAAAATAAAAAAGGAAAAAAACTTTTTCAATGTCATCGTGTAAACTTGTACGCATGTTGGCTATGAAAAATAGAGCGCAAAAGTTTTACGTTCCACTGACCCGTTTTATTATGCATATATCGCAATTAATTTGGTCATGGAAATGAATGAATTTTCCGGACAAAACATCAACAATTTCAATATACATATATATACACACATATACATATACATATATATATATATATATATATATATATATATATATATGCATATATGTATATAGTATATGGGCAGTGTTTTAAATATAAATTAATGAGTTAAGAAGAAAATGAGATAATTAATAATTATATGTATGTAGGATAATTTATATGCAAAGAGGCTTACTTTTGCAACAAATGTATATCGGATAAGTGCAACAGTTGCTTAGAAACACCAAAAGAATGTATACAAGATATGGAGCAGATGATGCCCATTATATGAAAGTAAATAGCAGTGAGGTTAAATTCATTGTGAATGGGAATATGCCTCCTACATCAAAATCACCGCCCGCTTTTCATGATCGCATAAGAAGGTCGGTAGATGCCGCGCGACGATCTCATCAACTACATATGTCTCCAACAAATGCTGCCACGTTCGAACAAATTTTCGAACATAGTCCTCCAACAAAAACATATAAACTTCATCAACGTTATTCTCATCGCAACAAGAACACGTCAGTACAAGATAGCGATATTCGAAGCATTATGCAGTCTCCACCTGACTTCAGTAATAGAAACAACAATGAAGATCTTAGACTATTTGGGAACGCTTACGATCTAGATCCATACGCGATGTCAGTTCCGGAGTATCAACTATTATCACCGTAATAATAAAATTACACATATTGCCAGTTGATTGCTTTCTTTTATTAATTTTCCCTAAATTGAAATTTAATTATTTGTTGCGTTATATTTTTAATTGTAGAAGCTATTTCAATATTTTTTCTCTTATGTTACTTTTTAATTTTAGTTAATTTTTAAAAAATTTTCTATGCTAGAAATACATTTCTTTTGTTAGATAAATACATATATAAAATTAAGAAATTAATCAATGCTTATATTTCTAAAGGCCGAAGGAGAGCTGCTCAAATCCCGCCTACGAGCAACATTATCAACATTACTATTCTTACTTTTACGATTCTAATCTAACCAATCAGAAGCATCAAAAGAAGTTGGGCAACGGCAGAAAGTTGCCCTCACTGTCTGTCATGCCGATAATAACAAAAAAGGATAATTTCCACTTAGAGAACCATCATCAGGTTCTAAGCAAATCTAGTTTTGTGGATGCAGGAAGCTATCGAAGGAACCAAAGTGTCGATAAAAATCATCCTACTACTCCTACTAATGTCCTGCGAGAAAAATCCTCGAATAATAACGATGCTTTTTCCTTTGACGATCATATCGGGTATGGAGATGGCTCTAAAGAAGGACGAACAGATGAACACGAAAATAGGGAAACCAAACTCGCCAAAGCTGCTCGTATGAGATTAGTATTGCAAGCAACTAGGAGAAAGCTTCGAACTCGCTCTGATTCTGATGCGCGTGATTACAGAGCGACCAATGATTCGCAATGGGCTAATAATAGACGAGAAGGCGGAAATGATAACATCAAAGATCAATTAGAAAGTCCACACTCGCCGAATAATAATGAAGATATTCCATCACGTCCAATAAAACTGCCTGCTACGCCAGTTAAGCCTAAAGGTTTGTATCTATCATCATTAAGAAAAAAAATTATGAAATATTAATAATACAATTTTGTTATAGCCTTGGCTGCGCTGAAAAAGCCATCACCACCATCTCCACATAATCGTCGTGTACTCCTGTATGATAGTCAAAGTCCGCGTCTGTCAAGAAACTCATCATCGCACTCGCGTCTGGGGCGTTCGAAAAGCAAACAACAAGTTGACAGTCGAACAAAAATTAGAAATAATGTCCAAATGGTCTTACACGGACGTGTCCGTGTCCTTCCATCGATGAGTCCCTTGAAAGATGCGGATATTAATAGAAACTTTAATAAGACTACGGACTCTAATGATGATGACGACGACGATGATGATGATTTGGACAACAGTGAGTGTTGCAGTATATCTTATATTTATAAGGATTGTTAAACATTCACTTTCATTTCAGTCTCCGGTATAGGGGATAGTGAGAGTTCTGATTTATCGTCTGATTCCGAGGAAAGTTATCGTTCGTACGCCTACAAAGTAACGCACTCTGTGGATTGTATAACAAGTGTGGAATCGTTTTTAGAATTTCAAGAATCTGGAGAGACTTTAGATAATCCAGAGACAATATTAGTACCCAGTTTGTTTCCGAATGTACCACCGTACTTGGCCTTTTCTTCCGATACCAAAAAAGGCCCGGAGATACCACCTGACTTATATCGTGTACTTAAATGGCGGGTAACCAGCAATATGCCACGAGTAGTGCGTCGCATTTTAGGTAATAGCGGCATGCGTTTGCTAAAAAGTGAGTATTGTTATAAAGAACAACGAGAAAAAAATCAAAACAGATTGGTACATATAATTTCAGAAACTAATGATTGGATGGGTATTTGGGCAAAACACATGAAATCAGCCTCTTTTAAATCAATAAGACCTCATCAGAAAATCAATCATTTACCAGGTTCCTTTAGAATTGGACGTAAGGATTCCTGTTGGAAGAGTCTAGTCAAACTAAAAGCAAAGCATGGTAAAAAGGATTTTGGTTTCATGCCAAAGTAAGTTAGATATATAACCAAACTTTTCATTTTAATAATTCTGTTTATTAATGTTTATGATAGAACTTATATTATTCCGAACGACTTGACCCAATTAAGAAAAAGTTGGCCAAAGTATGCCCAACGAAATGTGAAATGGATAATTAAACCGCCGGCAGGTGCTCGTGGTACGGGTATACGAGTAGTGGATCATTGGAATCAAATACCGAAACGTAAACCACTTATTGTGCAAAAATATATCGAACGACCTTTGCTCATAAATAGTAGCAAATTTGATTTGCGTTTATACGTTTTAGTTACTTCAATAAATCCGTTACGAGTGTATATGTATCATAATGGTTTGGCACGTTTTGCTTCCGGTAAATATTTCCTTAACATTTACTTATTTTAAGTTAAATAAAATATATTTTTATATATTTTTTTTTATATATTTTGCAGTAAAATACAGTGAAAAATCAGAAACTTTAAATGATCGGTGCATGCATCTCACTAACTATAGCATAAATAAAAAGTCATCAAACTACTCGAAGAACGAGGATGTAAACGCTTGTCATGGTCATAAATGGACTATAAAGTCATTATGGAATTATCTGGCAAGTCGTGGCGTACGTACAGACTGCTTATGGGATGCACTTAGAAATTTAGTTTTGCACACAATATTAGCCGGAGAAAATGCTATCAACAATATGATTAAAGCAAATGTTGAATCAAAATATAGCTGTTATGAGCTTTTTGGTTTCGACGTTTTATTAGATGCCGACTTAGTGCCGTGGTTATTGGAAGTGAATATTTCCCCATCACTGCATTCTGAATTGCCATTGGATACATTCGTTAAGGCACCGCTAGTCCAAAGTATTCTTAACACCGCTCTGTATCACGTAAATCTTTCAAATACGTACGTATACGAAAATAATCGCAATTAACATTTTTTTTATCTATCAAAGGTACCGCCGAAAATACCTATGGATCGTCAATTAGAGTTAAGTGCCGAATTGTCATTACCTCCGGGTCAGATATGTTTTGACAAACGACTGTACATTACTTATTTATCTCGTCAAGAAAAAATCAAACACAACACGTTTACTCGCAAATCTATAGAAGACCGATATGAGGTATTTATAAAAAGCTGTTTCATGATTAAATTGACAATTAAAATATTAAATTAAATTTATCAAAAATACTTAGATTGCTAAATCCATAGCAGCAAGTTTCTTTTTTGTCCCACAGCAGCTTTCATGTGGAACTGCAATAATAAGTCGTAGTTGAAATTATATTGCTTTAGAATTAGAGTTAATTACAGTTAATATTATAAGCCTTTTATATCCAGATTGTTTTAAATTTTAGATTTCATTCACAGAATATTTCTGATATTCGATATACCTACACAATTTAACTTGAATATTGATCTTAATTTTTTCTCAAAGTATTATGTTTTGGCGGAATTTGTTCTTTATTTTTCAAGATAATCTCGTTTTAGCTCCGATACACCGAATTCAACGATTTTCCAATTTTTTAAATAACATAATTTAATCCAACTGTTTAAAATAGTATTTTCCATTTTGGGCTCTAGTTTCGACGAAACCCACTCTCACACTATTATGTTTTGGCGGAATTTGTTCTTTATTTTTCAAGATAATCTCCTTTTAGCTCCGATATGCCGAATCCAACGATTTTCCAATTTTTTCAATAACATAATTTATTGAACTGTTTAAAATAGTTTTTTTCCATTTTGGGCTCTTGTTTCGACGAAACCCACTACATACATAGTCATTTGCGAGTTTTTCAGATTTAATGGCGCTAATATATCGTTCGTTGCTTTATCATTTCCTAAGTAACCGATAGTAACTACTTCGTGTGCATCCAAGAAGGGAATAATCTTTTTCACTGATTTTTACATCCTTGTTCCAATGATCCTTATATATATTGGGGTTTTAACCTTTGATCTATATAATTAAGTAATGGCGAAGAAGTTTGAATGAATTAGTCTTGCAATCTATAAAATCTTCAATGAAAAAGGCGAGTGAATGCGTTCATCTTAAACAAAGATGTTTCACATTCAACATTTTGGACAAAATATCAAGTACATATCGATAGGAGATGTTTACGGCCACAACTAGATCCTTACTTTTAATTTTTTATCGTTTCTTTATTTTTTTTTTTATAATTTTTAATTTTTTTCACTTTATGAAGAAAGCGTAATTTAATTATAACACGAAATTTTTTCCCATGGTCAGGGGAATAATCAAACTTTTATTCTTTTTTGTGTCCAACACAGCGAAAGGTCAGGGTATATTTCATTTTGTCATTTTGTTTGTAACTCCAGTAGGAAACTTCGGAGACCATACCAAAGTACACATATTCTCTTGGTCGACATATAATTTAGAATCGATTTAAGCGTGTCCGTCTGTCGTGTTTGTCTGTCTGTCTGTAGTAAACATTTTCCGAACCGCAAAAATGAAGATATCGGCTTCAAATTTGGCAGAAACATTGGAAGTTCATTTACTACATACGTTGCTATTGAAAATGGGCCAAATTAACTACAGGCCAGGTCTAGAGATGCCTATTATTTGTTTTATCTGGGGACCAACCTTGAAGGTATTGCACCAGAGTATATTGAAGTACAGACTAATTCCAAGGACGTTAGTCACCGTCCCCCGGGCTTTGGATCAATCCCCACAAGGGGTGCTCCTCAACTCCTGAGGTACCAGAACAAACACCTCTGATCAGAGGGTTCAACTAGCTCATTATTCCAACAACCAACCGCGAAAACTCCCCGAAGGTCCGTTCCCAAGCGATCAGGCGACAAGGCATTCTCTAAGTTTGTTGACGTGCCAACATCGTACAAAGAGCTTCCTTATACGGGTAACCTGATCCCCGCGGAATTATTTTTTCACTTTAAACCATGTGTACTGATTCGGATGTGAACGACGCACTGCCTAATTTTTCTGATTATTATATATTTGGAAAGACATCGACACATTCAGCATACTTTTTATGTGCACCCAGTTCTATTACTACCTCAAACAGTCATAGATACTAAGCGACAAGCGACAAAGTATTATGACCTAAATAGTAGAGAACTATCGGGAAGAGAAGACATCTAAAATAGATACAACGAGCTCGAGCTTCCGCGTACAACCAGAAAAATACCCGTCGCCGGTAATTAGCAGTTAAAACCTTAATCTCATTTAGCCGTCATGGAAAATCATGACGTTTACCGCTGGGACCTCGTGAAGGTAGAGATTCGGCCGTTTATGTTCTGTGTTGTTCCACAACATAATTTCCCCAGCGAGGCCACGTCTAGATTATAAACTAAAAGCATGTCTACTTTTTGAGTGTATTGCCCTGACTGTTTTTCACGATATTCCATAAAAATAAAAAATCTGCCACGCCCACCCATTAAAATTTAGTTTTTCCTTATTTCCTTAGAAGTGGAGAGTATAAAAGATTCGGCGCAGTCGAATATAATTTTCTTACTTGTTATATTATGCGACATCTCTTATAGATTGTATGTTGAATTTCTTGACGGTTCTTGATGGTTGCTTACAATCTTGTAAATATATATGATTAACATTCGGAGCCGAACTGTCGATGGTTAAAGGGGTGGATATCGTTAAATTTGCTTCTACTTCTACATACGCCAGTTCCGAAAGTAAAAAGTCATTACTTAAGCAAATATATTATTATTATTATTATTATTATTATTATTATTATATTATATTCTAGACTGATGAAATTAATTCTTAGACTAGAGATGAGAGCACTAGCAGCTTAGGCTATCGGCTTTGCGCAAATATAAATCTGGCGTATTGTTTCAAAAACAATCAAAAAATTGTTTTTAAAAAACAATTTTCAATCTATTCAATTAATGATTTTAAATTCTGCTCTAAATTATTTATAAAAGTTCTTGACATATTTAGTACAAATACAAATCTTAAGAAATTTGACATTTCGTAAATTAATAATATCCCGGAGCGAATGGAACTGATTTATGACGAATGAACTATAGCTAGCTCTAGTAATCACAAAATGAATGTTTTATTTTATACGATTATTTTTGAAAATTTCATTTAATTTCTTTTACTAAAGATCGCTTTTTCGTCTTTATTTCAAAAGTATATCAATGAAATTCTCGAACGATTAACGCCGGATGATGTACGTTGTTTGATAACCGCGGAAGATGAATTGGCGCGCAGTAAACCATTGGAACGTATATTTCCAACAGCTGAAACTCACAAGTACCTGAAGTACACCGAATCGGCGCGTTATTACAATCGCTTATTAGACGCTTGGGAAACTCGTTATTCAGAAAATCGTAGTGCAGGCATAGATCTATTAAGAGATTATTGTTCGGAAAGATATCATCTACAAATACCACCAACACCCGCCAAAAAGGTAAATATGTATTTCCTAAAAATCACACATATCCATACAAACAAACATTTGCATATATATATATAACAGCAATACTTTTCTCATCAACTATTACTACATCTAAAGAGAATTTATCTCCATATCATTTTAAACACTCAACAAGAAAGTTAACGCGATTGTTGTCTTTACACGCAAAAATCATTCAATTTAAAAAAAAAAAAAAAAAAAAAAAAAAATGTTTTATTGATTTATAAAAACAAAAAAAAAATACTTATTAAATTTTGGAGGGTTGTTGGCGTGCTATTATATCCTTGTTTTGGCGTTGCCGATCTTTGTACTCTCGTAAGTTGATCCGCTTCTCCAACAATAATAGTTTTTGAACGTAAACATTGTTCATTGGGAATATAAAACTAAAATGATTTAGTATAGCGCTTATATATTATGTAGAAAATGACAATATCATTCAGTCTTGCTTTAAAAATAAAAAAATATAAGTAACGCGTTCTTAGTACGCGAAAAATTGTTTTCAAAGTATGTGTAAATTCTAACTAAAGACGAAGTGTGTGAGTTAAAAATTTTAATACCAAAAACTAAAACAAACCAGTATTTTCGATGTATATTTAATGCTTTTTAAATAAACATAACACAAGGCTGTGATATCTTAAAACTCGCATGAAAAGTAAATTAAAGATTTTGTATTAAACGGTCGAAATACATAATAATATATAATTAGTAGACTAGTATGGTTGGTTATGCTGTGTTAACTGCTGTGCATTTTAAAATTATATAAACAACATATCTCTGTATCGAAAAATAAATCAATGCCACAGTCTTCTTAGCTATAGATTGCAAAAACGAACCAATTTATTGAATTTTTCAAAAAAAAAAAAAAAAAAAAAAAAAA